>JAQGAU010004891.1:0-10925 GCA_034698045.1 Paramacrobiotus richtersi | reverse complement strand
TCCTGTAGAGGAAAGTTTTCTCTACACGATAGGCTACAAATTGTTTCTTGATTTTCCACTGGGAACTTGGCCTTAAAGCCGTTAATCTTATGAGCTCCAACAACAGTATTCAGTAACATAATCTTTAGACAGCGCCGCTTTCATGAGTCGCTGCGAACATTGGGTCAGAAGTCAGACACGCAGTTTGATGCCCGTTTTCCGTTTTGTTCGCCACCACAACGATCGACTGAAGCAGCGAATAAGGTTAAATTTCTAGCTCTAGCGGCCGAATATTCTGTGTTATCAAAAACTTGAACGGGTTTAATGTATTAAAAAAATCTCCATCGCGGCTCCATAAAAAATCCCCATAAAAAAATCTTGCAGTTAATGTGGCATAATTTACGGTCCTTCAAAACAAATTCAAAACTCATGTTTTCTTAGCAAGTGTTAAACGATTGATTTTATCACTGCACAACTCAGCGCTTTGTCGGTAAGGGGCAGAAAAGCTGGTTTTTTTCCGGTGGGAACAATGAGAACTTTTCAAGAAGAATAAATTTCCAGTAGGCCCGTTTTGCGATACGGGCTATTCGCAAAACGTGTTGGACGGGTCTGAGACTGAGCTATTACTGTTAGGGTGTTTATACTGTCCCGGGACTGCTCCCGGTAGTTATATATAGCGTGTATACATATCTGTACGGATAGATATATATTTTACATATCGATACACACCATACACCTGGAAAGTTGGTGACCTTTTTTCTCTAGATTTGGATCGTTATGCAGAAGTGGCACGATCGGTGCACCGTTTTTTTTGCTTAGCCAGTGTACCGGATTGTACAGAAACATCAAACACTGAAGCAAAACGATGTTTCTGTTGGCTTGCAGAAACAGAGGAACACAGATATAGCGACCAGATTTGATAGAGGCAGTGACACGCACTAAATTTTTTGCCGTTCCTTATACAGAAAGCATCGCAGTAACATTAATAATCCTAGCTGTTTCCGTGCAGAAACGCAGCGACATTAATAATACTGGCTGGTTCCGTGCAGAAACGCAGCGACATCTATAATTCTAGCGGCTTTCTACAGAAATATAGCAATATTTATTTCTTTGGCCGTTTCTCTACAGAAACACCGAAACACAGTAAAATTTATATTTCTGGCTATTTTCTTACAGAAACACTGAAACACAATACGCAGCAACATTTACTATTCTGGTCATTTCCAACAGAAACACCGAAACAGAGCAATATTTAGAATTCTGGTCATTTCCCTACAGAAACACAAAACATAGCAACATTTTCTATTCTGGTAATTTCCAACAGAAACACCGAAACACAGCAACATTTATAATTCTAGCCATTTCCTTACAGAAACACAGAAAGACCCAAACACAGCAACATTTGTTGCCGTTCCTCATACAGAAAGCAGAGCAGCAACATTTATATCTTTGGCCGTTTTTCCACAGAAACAACGAAACACAGAAACGCAGCAACTTTTTTAATTCTGGTCATTACCCTAGAGAAACACAGAAACATAGCAACATTTTCTATTCTGGTCAATTCTGGTCATTTTTGATTCTGGTCATTTCCTAACAGAAACAAAACGCAGCACCATTTATAGTTCTGGCCATTTCCTTACTGGAACACCGAAACGCTTCAACATTTATAATTCAGACCCTAACTCTGGACACTTTCGGCAGACCGGCGAAATATGCAAGGGAATTTATTAAACATTTCAATAATATTTATGTGCATATGTACATACACAAACAGAGCACACAACGTACAAATGACCTTTCCGAAACTTGAGACGAATAAACAATGAACAGGGTTCACTTCGATGCGCCCGAGAAACCAGAAGAAAAAAATTTTGATGCTTTTTCGCAGAATGTGCACGAAGCTGTGGTTTAAGCGATGCATATTTTTCATAACAATCACTAGACCAGTTTCCCTGGGCTTTTAGTTCTTCGATGAATGCGCCGCATGACCTGCCTAACGTTGTGCCACCTCTGCGAAAGGAGTGAACCGAGAATGATGCGGGATACCAACTGGTCGCTAATACTGTTCGAAGCGTGCTAACAAAACGGCTAGCCAAATAAAATGTTTTGTTGCCGGTACGATCGATAAACATGAGTGCAGGATTACATGGATCCAGCCGCACAGATCTCCGATACTGCACATACGCTGCCAGGGGACAAAAGAAGGAACTGGGAACGGCCTTCACAGTAGCGGAAACACGTCTTACCAAAAATCTGGCTGTTTTCAGGCACGGAACTAAGAGAATCATGGTATCGAAAGTTGGCGTTCGGATATCTTTCAGGCGTAGAAAATGTTTGTTCGAATTTGAATGAAACAGGTTACATTTTCGAAGGAGAGAATAAAAAGCGAGTAGACAATCGAACCGGAACACCTCTCGCTCATTTCGGTTCACCGAAGATATGCGATCAAAGATAGCTTGCAAATGTACAGAACCAACACCTGCTTTGGACTTTGGCGAACCGAAACGATTTCTTTTCAATTCAGCGAGTGCCAACTCTACGTTACTGAATTATTTCTGCTTTATTTCTGGCGCTGCTTTAACATGATAATTGTGCGAGTGCGAAAAAATCAAAGCCGCGAGATAATTCCGCACCGAGCTGAATTCCATCGATTTCGAAAGATAAGCAACGTGCAAACAAAGCGCACGAGAGTAGTACGAGGATGTACGGAGAACAATAATTTTGCATTTGGATGGACAGCGACCAGATTCACGTTGATGGACAGTGAATAGCTTTATGGTGATACGTTGTATCCTACAGACATAGAACGGTGGCTGTACTACATCTTTCGGCAACAGCTTACTCGGCTCGGTGGCGCGTCATTCACGCTGAGGTTCCAGTTCAGAGCAGTAATGCTTACGTCTAACACGTAGTTATATCTAATTCCACATATGGTGGTTCGTTCGCTATACCTAATTTAGGTTGCTATGTGTTCTGAGCGACGTTAGTGCCTGACTTTGAATCCATACTTGTTTAAACTTTCTGCACTTGTGCTCTTCTATGTGTGAACGCATTTTGAAGCTTCCGTGTTGGTTAGCAACCACATATAAACGGTGAAAAAAAGGTTACGTGGCTTTTGCCCGATAACGATGAGACAGTACTAAACCACTGCTGTAGAATACCCCAAACGGATTGCTGTGGGGTAGTAGTCATACTAATTACTATGTTATATGTCAGTACTCCCGTACTGAAAACAGGGCCTTCGTGAAAACAAGAAGTTGTGTTGCCTGTAGCGACTCTAGCAAGTTTTACATAGGACCAGAGCTGATTGGTTAACTGCTGTTTTCTTTTTGGATATAGTTGTTAACTCCAACAATGAATATTACACTATCAAGAACAATAACTGCAACAGCGGCAGCGCTTAACAGTGCGCGCCCGAGTGGTTAAACGACTCCGTGCGTTATGCGTAGTCTTTTTCCTTGGTCGTCTTGGCGCCTTACATACAAGAGCTGGAACTGTTTCGGTGGACTCATCAGGTGACTCCTTAAGGAGGGCTTGCACGGCCCCATCGTTGTCATCTTGTTGGCCTGATGGGTTCGCTGAAGTGCGCTGTGGTCCCGGTACATACATCGCCATGTACGCCAAGAGAAGATTTAGTGCCGGAGAGCTGGGCATGGGGACGTGGAACGTTTCCATGGTTGTGTTGGCAAGAAGATGGCGATGGTACTGATCCGGTGGTAAAGGGCTAAACATCATAGAGACAGTCTTCCTGCAACAGTAGTAGCTAGATTAACCATTATCGAAACGAAGCAGAAAAAATTAGCTGATAAGCAGAGTGAGGCACCTTACCAGGATCTCGATCATGATTCAATCTGCTGGCACATCAAAGGGGTTGTGGTTCTGCGGGCGGGCCAGTGATACCAACGGCTCTTCTGGAACATGGCAGATAAAAATATAGGAAGAACTCTGTGACCTAGAGTATAACTGAATGCAGTATTTGCCACATCTTGAGCTCTTAATTTCTTGATATACGGTGAAAGTGGGTTCCACTCAAACTTCATGGTAAGCGCGTACACCAAAACCTCATGGGCGCCTGGAGTTCGCGAGTGCTCCATGGCTGTGTGTTTTATTTATATTATATAACACTATATTATTACGGTGGTACAGCAACAATTTTGTTTGCATGTGACAGATTATCACCCAGATGATACAAAGCTTTTTTGATTGTATGATTATTGTTGCTAACGTGACCTTTACATATTTTGGGAGGTTTCTACCAAAGCGAAGTGACCGGAATAACTTGGCAACCATACAAAGAGTAAATGTAACTGATATCGGTCAGAGTGACTTACGTGCTGGCATGCACACATTGGTATTATTTTTTCATCAGTTTCAATTTTTAAATGAAGGTGTTTCTTAGCCAGTCAGCATGGAGAGTGGTTTAGATTCTAGCAAGAGTGAACTGGTTAATCTCGGTGACATTGAACTTGAACTCGAACAGCGGGCAGACGAACGTGTTAGTTTTACCGTGCCCTACATAGATCCGCCTAGCCCATCGTCTAGCCGATGGATTACCGAAGACCACCGGGTCCTACCACTAAACCACGAATGGGAACGATGGTTATTTGAGCCGAAACAAACGCGTGAGTGGCAGGCCCCTGTAGACGATAAGGTTGTGCCATCAGTTACATTCAAGAACATGCACAGCGTTCTTTCTTGGTTGTAAAACCAAGAACTTTCATGTTTCCGCTAAACGCAGCACAGCGTCGCGCGAATGACCAAAATTTTATCATCAAGGGTAGCTTTTTCGGTTTAGCAGCAACAAGTCGCAGACAGCCCAGTCGTTGACCTGTCCATAATAACCACTGGTGCAGGCATTACTCCCTTAGCAGTTTCCCCACACGCATTAGAGAAACAAAATATGCTAAGGGTTACCCAGCCACACAAGCTGTAGAACACTGCTGGCACACTTTCTGCACATTTCCCTGTCGACCAAAGCCACAATACAGACACCTATCTGCGCTGTGCCAATGACCCAATGCTCTTTCCGACTCTCGGAACGACCCACGTTCAACGTCAAAGGACCACCGTAAACTGCAAAACAGTCACCACCTAGCACTTCCCCGCTATCATGTCAACCAAGCAACCCAACGCATTTCTCCGCCGCGCACAGAAAGACCACCAAGGTCATCATCTCCCCACTCCACTTAAGAGGGGTACCACACAGCTTCCTCCACAGGAAAACTGTGGACAGTGCTCACGCATTACAACCAACACAAACAGCTCTCTACTCCGTTTAGGAGAGGTACCACACAGCTTTCTCCTCAGGACAACTGCGGAACGTTCAACCAAACCACAAAGGTCAAGCAAATCTGATGTTAAATTCAATTGCTTTGATCTGCAAAAGAGGTCATCCAGAGTTCTCGGGGTTTTCCCCCGGTGGGCGCCATGACGGAATATGGCGGTTGTACCTCGTACAGCCGACCATACACCACCAACCGACACTCGTCATTGAGCAAGACTCTTCCCTGGACTACACTCTCTGTGGATATGCTGCGAGATCTTCCCGTTATCACGAACCGTTGTTCGTAATATCCAAACACACACGCTGACAACCTTAGACCACCGTGCCCTATGCTTCCGATAGAAAGCAACTACGTCCTACTCGAAACACACAGACCACAGAATCCAATGACAAGATGTCGTTAAGTTGTATTCATACTTCGAGTATGTCGTACTACAGACAGACTTTTGCCACAGACAAACTTTTCAGAAACGTTTGTGGTAGGTTTGTCTTTTGAAGTTTCTGAAAAGTCTGCTCTGTGGCGAGTATGCCGAACTTCAGAGTTTTTCTCGCATCCCATTCATAGTTTCAAAGATTTTATAGTATCTGCGCCATTGCGGTGGTACGCGAAGGCGGGTACCGACTATGACGT
Source organism: Paramacrobiotus richtersi (assembly GCA_034698045.1). Lineage (NCBI taxonomy): Eukaryota > Metazoa > Tardigrada > Eutardigrada > Parachela > Macrobiotidae > Paramacrobiotus > Paramacrobiotus richtersi. Next base: position 5,031 of record JAQGAU010004891.1, on the reverse strand, counting down.
AGCAACGGTCAAGCGGTAAAAAAGCTGGACAGTAACAATTTATCACATTTTTATTGAAACAGCATAAACAGCATCCGCACAATTTTTCCACTGTTATACTGAACTTCGTGCAAACAACCCAACACTGTGGTGTGGTAATACAAAATTATGCACAACCACGCCGCATATTTTAATCATTCTGTATTGACTAGTATCTGCAAGATAGTTATAAGTATCTTGGTATTAGTAACTACCGTAAATTAATTGCTCACAATACAACATAACCCATACAGCGACATCGTGCAAAAAAGGTCATACTGCCGTAAAATATAATTAGGCACATAATACAAAGCCGTCATGTATAAACATTTTATTTAGTCCGTGCCACAATCCCCCTTGCTGGGCTCTAGATTTGTTTCGGTCGCTTTAGAAAAAAATAATATCACTACGCTGCGAAATATCGCAATTCAGAATATCATAATAATAACTAAGTACATTAACGAGGGAATGCATTTGTACTAGTTCTGATTCGTCAGAACTCAACAGACGTCTGTTGAAGAATGCACATTGCATACTCATGAAAAACACAGAAAGACGTCTGCAGACCGTCGAAAGACTCCGAGTATGTGCCGAGTATGAGTGGTAAAAAAACTAAAGAAAAACGTTTTTAAAGAGACGTCTTTCCGTTGCATTCATACTTCTACAGACATTTGCTGTCTTTCGGAAGTCTTTTGCGACAGACTCGGAGTATGAATACAACTTTAGAATCAATATCTCTAGAATAATAGAATCATCAGAATGATCGAATCCTGTAGCGAAAGAACAGTCGCCATTATGTACTGTGAGATGACAAGGCAGATAAGAACGAGAAAGTGCAGCTAGACCGTACAACACTTGTCGATAGCAACAGAACAGACAGAACTCTACGTACATACACCGTATTACGTTATACTGCATATTACATTATGCACGCACTGGGTTTCCAACATGAACACAATCGTCCCGATCGTAACGAATATATCGAGATAAACTACGATCAGATACAGAATGGCGATGAGGATGAATTTGAAGTTAATCGAGATGCAACCACCTTTGGAATCAAGTACGACTACCAGTCGATCATGCATAGCCACGCATTCGAGCATTCCAAATCTGCGCGCCCGGTTATTGTGCCCAAGAAAGGACTGATTACCAAGATGGGGCAATATTTCTGTCTGAGTCCAGGGGACATTGCGAAAATAAAGAGAGCGTATAAATGCCCAACGCGGATCTCACAGCAAGATCCTGGGCTTGCGCAGGTTATGCCTGCCGAACCGTTTCCAAGGTTTTCTTTGGTACCAATGAGCTATAATACATGCAGTTTACAGTATAATGACAACTGCACTCCTGCTGAGTCTGTTTCGAGCTTATGTGGAACCAACAGTTCCAGGAAAGACTTTCAGATTCGCTGCTATGCGAATAAAAAGGTCAAGCTTATGCGCAGGCGTTTTGTATTTTTAAATTGTACAGTGTCCAATATGCAATATGCAATGTACAATATTTCACTTTTACTTCGGTTTGTTTTTTCTTATTATTTTTTTAAATTTTGGTGTACGTATTGTACTTGTGAAGTATTTACGGTAATAAGTACAGGACGGTAAGTTGATACAACTGACTTGAGTTCGTCCGTACGGCGTGTTATTGAATTTTAAATTCGATTAAAGAAAATAATTTCCACATGCGCACCGACCCCCCCCCCCCCCGCGCCCGTGTGAACGAGTCGGGCGCTTTGGGCACCACGGTGTCGGGCGCGTCCATTGGTACATGCACCGAATCATACTGTCTGATTCTAGTAATGTACCATAGTAACAACTAGCAACAGTGCAACCATTACGATGGTTTCGAATCCTACCGTAGTACTACTAAAATAATAATTATAGCTGCCATTATTAACTGGAGTATTGCACACAATTCTGTAAGAACCAGGCTCTAGAAACCTCGCCGGAGGCAGCTGAAAGATGAATCAAAAACACGCCATACTCCTCGACCGATCACGTGCATAAAACTGCCCATTAAGCGGCCTTTTTCTCAGGAAAATCCAACATCGCACATCGCGATACAACGAGACGTACAACTGGTCGTTCTTGTACTACACTTCACCGCAACAATGCCATTGTTGCTAGATCATGTTATGATGTTAGTAATGCTGTGCATGCTGCTTCGAGCAGCATGAAAAATAAGAGACTTTTGAGCCCTTTCCGAATTCGTCACAAAGCCGGCAATGAAATTTAAATAAATGGTTCAAAAATTATTCAAAATTTTATTTTAATTTTCTAGCCGCAGTGGTTCAATTGCACTGTTATAAAATAAATGCTTTAAAAAGTATTCAAAATTTTATTTTAATTTTCTAGCGGAATGCATTGTACACATATTATACCCTGGTACAGCATAAACTTTATCATTCGAAAATTATTCAGATTATTATCAGATAGCAGAAATTATTTTGCTTGGCGAATATGCATGCATCTATGATTAAGGTCACACGAAGCTTGAAAAATGAAGGCCTGGTCCTGTGCTCAGCGTGCGTAACCATGTGAGTTGTGATGTGACCCTTCTTCGCCACATTTTCGCAGTAACCAGATCGGGATGGAATGCTAACCGTCTTCTGAATGCTTTATTCTATCTCGCTATTCTGCGGTTGTTGTTGAAAATAACACTTCAACGCAGCTTGTTCAAAACTGAAGATATGTTTTTTAATTAGTGGTGTTTTGACTTCGGTAACAGCTATAGTGACATCAGATAGAAACTGGCGATCTTCTGGATTCGCTAGCTTTATAATAAGAAGCGTGCCTGCGCTAATAAACATAAGCAGCTCATAAACAGCCCCGTTGTTTTTTAAATTTATCAGTTTCTGGAATTTTAAAATTTTCAGTTGTTCCTTATTCATATATATGTTCCACACTTCCAGTAACACTCAGAAAAACTGGACACTTCTTTTAATTTGTTTCTTTTCATGCACTTGACAATAGAAGCTCTTCAAGCTCATAATTATCAGCCGACTGCTTATGTTGTAAAAGTCGAGTTTTCAGTTGTACATACGGTCAAGTAATAATTATCGTACCATGCGTTGAAACTGCACGCTGGAGAAACATTGTTACGAAGCATGAGGGCTTTTGGTAAATGTTCTATAAAATACTACAGATACAGTCAAAAGAATCTACTGTACCAGGTTAAACCGTAGAATGTTTGCAATGGAGATTTATTTCTTTGTGTGAAGCCTTTTTGAAATAAAGAAATGATTAAAATTAAAAGGTGTACAATATTAAAAGAAGGAATATCCCAGTAAAAAATTATGTCGTTTTATGCACTCGGCTGCAGAAGCAAGTTTTACTGCAGAAAACCATTTACAGATGGCGTTCTTGCCCAGTTGAAACACTTTTTTTGGCATCTTACGAATCACCAACCGTTGCATACTTTCGCCTCTCCAGACCTTTGTTGTGAAGCCGATCTTAATGGAATACTACTGAATTAACTTGGTATGGATACGTAAAAACCCTGTAAAACAGTGAATTTTCAACTTAGAGACACCAGCACTCGTAGGTGGCCGGGCAGAGTTAGGTTCACAACGGGCATTTCCGAATAAGTATTTGTGAAAAATAGTAGTAATTGAAAATCGACTTCGATCTACACAGAACCCCTTGGTAGGGTTTTATTCTTTGAATTTCGCACTCCCTGGTTACTGGAACGCCGATCTTGTTTTTTGTAACACGCGGAAAGTCACCGGGACGCTCCCGGAACCACCGAGCGGTTCTTTCTTAGCTGCAGAAGACCCTGTATAGCTTTTTAACTTTTAAACACACAGACATAGTCACCAGAGCGCCCTAAATGTAGTTAGATAGTTTCAGTTATGAACCGATGATCCATCAAAACAACAGGAAAGTTAAGAAAACAGCCCACCCGAATCACGTCAATGTCGAGTTTTTTTGCGATATTTTGCAAATATTTCGTCAGCAATCCATTGCTGTCCCTACTTGCAGAGAAAGAAGTAGTGCGCTAAACGTTTTAATACAATCTAGGCACTGTATAAAAAAATTTGCGTCCACTGGGTCCGTCACTGCCGAGCAGCGTTTCTGATATTTATCCAAGGAATGTGTCCGAACGTGTGGGCTTGCCTCCGCTGCAGTAATAATAACAAACAAGAAATTACCATTGGAGCAGAAATAGTACGACAGATCAAGTGAGCCAGTGTCCAAAATCGGTTCCGAATAATACAATGCTGCCACGAGATTAGAGGTCAAAAAGTACGCAGCGCTGTAAAATCTGTACCTGCGCTGGCCGCGCCCACACAAGAGACCCATGTTCCGAAAGGTCAATTGTTTAGTGTAATCTGATACTGAAATAAAAAGATTGCAATAGTAATATTGTTACATGACAATACAGTGACTGCGAAAGTGTGTACGAAGTTTTGAACAGGAATCGAGACACAACAACGGACAACCCATTGGTCTGAATATTTTTAACGCTTAGCGCTTAAAACTTGACGCAGCTCTATACATGCTAGATCTCATGAAAACAAATACCTATTTGAGCTAGCCATTCAAAACGATATCCACTATGTTTTCGCGGTTCCGTTGGCGACTGTTGTACGCGTTCATTTCAAAGCTTTAGGACTTGATCCCAAGCTGATCTAAACTCGGTCGGATTAGAACTTCACGGTTGAATTATTTCACCATTGAGAGTAGATAACCGGTAATAAAAACGTGAAAAATCCTCGAATATTGAACCTCGTGCCGTCCTATCGTTGGAAGCATGATTGCATGAAAATGCGTCCTCGAAGGATCAAGCAGCAAGCGATAAAAAAATTTGAAGCAGCAGCAGCAAAAAGTAGGAATCAGTATTAACCGCAGAAGTATATGTCATGTACGGGATCTGGTTAGCACCAATGTAGCTGGAATAGAGTAGGTAAGTGCACTCGCCGATCGCTGCACTAAAAGACCGAAGGTCTTGCCAGAATCGGTTTAGTGTTGTTTGTCCGTCGGTCAGTCACGACACATAAAAACATTAAATATTAAG
>JAQGAU010004890.1:0-10925 GCA_034698045.1 Paramacrobiotus richtersi | reverse complement strand
GGAAACGGGAACGGTGAAGTTTGCCAGCCATTGGGCGTTGATATTTAATATGTACAATACTTTCCACTTGTGCGTTTGTTTTTAATTGGTTCATTGGGCCGCAGGAGTTTTGCTGGTAGCCTAGCTTCACAATGAGCTGGTCTGATTAAAGCATATGGCATGACCTTTGATTTAAGTAAACAATGGGATGCCGTTATTTGTTTAATGAGCGCAACATCTAACCGTAAATCCTTCGCACGTAGCACTTCGACTTAAATTTAAACTGCAGTGTTGTGCTGTTAGAGATTAATAATCCAAAACTCCTTTAGTTTTAATAACATTCGCCATTCGGTAGGGTTAATTAATCATGGCATCACATCATCTGTAGTGGCGACAAAGCTGATCATGCACACGAGTAATACTGACGCAATCTGCAATCCACCTTGGTGTGTGCCCCCACCAATAAAACTGAATGGTGTTACACCGGAACATTCAGAAGTTGTACTTATGGTTAGTCTCGGGCTGCCGCTCCATTACGATAGTCCATTTCGTTGCTTCTTTTGCATCGAATGTGGCTCCTAAACACGATGCATGCATATGACCCGTACAGCCATACTTGTTGGGATCTGGGATAAGTGCAGTCTACTGTTCTGACTATCCTTTCGCTGTTGATGGGTACTGTTGATTCTTCCAAGGAAATGGAAGATGTGTTTTTGTTTTTCAATGTGTAACTGTTGATGTTGTTGTGGTATGACTCTGGGGAGATGTACAACCGGAAAACAATTAAACTTTCGATGCTTTGGCTTGTTCTACGTACTGGAATGCAGAATGCCACTCTGATATCGTTACGCTTGTGTCAGCAGGCAGTACTAATAATTCTTTGCACTATGGAACGTAACTAGTTGCAGTAATTATTAACAAAATACTAAATTATCAATCTATTATCGAGACATTTAATTATACGTAATCACGTCCAGGACAGGGATAAAAAATACAGCCGTACTTTGCTTTTGCTTTATTTGGCTTGTATTGTTCTTCGAATATTTATTTGTACAATATTATTATTTGTATAATATTATTTGTATAATATTATTTACAATATATTATTTGTACAATATTATGATTGTTGTACCACGTCATGGTCAGCCGTGTAGCCCACTGCAACTCTTGTCGCTGTGGCAGCCACCACTGGGCCATCATTACGGTTTACCGTAAACCCAAAGCTTCGTTTCTGTCGATGTGTCATAAATCAAAAGTCAAAATTGACTCAAAATTAAAAACTTTCTTTTGCTGTGCTACCTGCCATGTAAACAGAACAACGTGGCTTAAAATTTGCTCGTTTTCAAAATGTTTATCGATTTGACAACCTTGGATGTTGCCGTTTGACGAGCGAGCAGTCAGGATGGCTCAAGCTGTCGCTTCTTCGTCCACAGTTTCCAATGAATCATCAGCATTCACTCCAAAACTTTATCCTGCTCCTGTTTTCCACGATCCCATTCGCCTTATCAAAGTACTACCTTTCCATCCCATATTTATCTAATTTTTTCCGTATGTGTACTGTACTAAATTTCCTATTTGACAGTTGGAATGCCGTCAGAATGACGACAAACTGGTCCAGGAACTCCGCAACCTGCTTGACGATGGAATGCTGTATCTCGATCCGTACTTGGTAAATCCGTTGGAAAAGGTGTATTTCGAAGTCTGGGGAAAAAACAGGGAATATTTTCAGAAATTACGGCTGGGATCACATAATTCGTGGGTTGATGTCGTGCTGCGGAGCCTTCTTTGCTCAGTAAGTTTTTCGATTTCATATGCAGATTTTATTGGAGGTTGAAGTTTTCAGCTTGGTAACTTTCCATTCACACAATCGTTTTAGTTCTTACACAGGCTTTTTCATTTTCTAATACCGTATGCGTTCACAGATACACGAAAAATGCACCGCTTGAAGAAAGGACTGTTGTAATTATGGGAAATCGTAGTGCAGTGGCTCATAGAAAATGTCTTTCGCACATATGCAGTAAACTGGTTGAATAAAACTTTCGCTAAAACGATACCACATTTGTTTTTATTTTCCTCATATAGAACGCTGATATTCTATGCCATTTGTACGCGTTGTTTTGCTAATATTGTCATGCAGCTTAACGAACAAATTCGAAATTACGACCGCCAACTGCAGTACAAAATTAATTGCATTGGCGCTGAATCGTAGTGCAATGGCTTGCGTGCTGGTCGAACTGGTAACCTGTGATTAAACGCAATTTTAAACTGAAGCGCGCTGTCTTGTAAAGAAAAAGATTACGCATTTTTATAATAATTATGCTACTTCACTAGTTTCACTGAAGTTTGCAACATGAATGAAAATGTGTTATTATAATTACACTATAATATTATTCCTTTAAATTTCCATTCAGCCGTTGTTATCGAAAAGTGCGTATTTTGGAAAAAACATTTCCGTTTTTAATTAAGTTTTTGAGATAGTTTTGCCTGCTTTTCTGAGCAGTTTACAGTTGAAAGATGAAACTATCGTTTCCAGATTCCTCTAATCCGATACAATACAACCGTTGCGCTGGAACAGCAGCATCTTTACTTACTGCAGAAGAACGGAAAAAGTCTACCGCTTATCCGAAAGGTGTTATATTTGGTTCTGAAGATTTACCTGCCAGCGGTGCGTTCGTGGTTGGAGCGATGTTGGCCAGTTCTTGTAAGTAAACGGTTGAACACGGTTCTTTTTATGTTTTAGCTATGTTAGTTAATTGTGCCAGTTTTGATCAGTTTTCAGTTAATTCAGTACAGTTTTTTTCATATTTTATCTAGAGCACTGTCTTGTATTTTTCATAGTATGTTTGCTTAAATATTTTAACATAATAATATTTTTATTTAATATAATATAAATTTGTTTTATCATAATCTTATTTACCTTTGTGTTATATTTGTATGATTATTTTATTATAATATTTTTATTTAATCTAATATAAATTTGTTGTTATCTTAATCTTATTTATCTTTGTGTTATGTTTGTATAAAAAAATTTATCATAATATTTTCAGTTTAATATAATATAACGTATTCGTTTTTATCGTAATATTATTTATTTTGATTTATTCGTGTTATTTTATTTGTATATGTTGTTTTAGTTGAATGCTTTTGATCGATTTTACATTTTTTTGACATGTTCGAATTTGTATGGTAGATAATGTTGAAAGTACCTTTTCATTTTCAGTGGCGATTGTATTCCAGTCCGGCGGTGCAGACGATTGTTTCCGGGGCGGATTTTCTCAGTTTTGCGTGGTTCTTGAGTACCGGCGATTATCCGAGGCTGGTTGACCGACTGTGCGGTGTTTCCATCGTTCAATCTGGTCCCAGACGGGTAAATGATATTCTTACAAAATGCCAGATGATAACAATTAATTTTAACTCTTGTACTTGTTTTTTTTCGGATTTGAAAGTCTATTTTTTCATTCTTAACTGTTTTTAAATGTTTGTGCTATTTTTCAAAAAAAACTTCCAGGTCGGAGAAGATTTTAATTTGAAATATATTTAATTTTTATATAAAAAGTACATAATTATTTTAATATATATATTTAATTTGTATAGAGATTTATTTAATAAAAACTATTCCCATAATTATGAAATATTTTCGTAAAAAATTGTGGAAAATATTTTGAGATCCTGGACATTCCGAAACTGAACTGGTTTGCAATATATTTTAATAATCATTTTTAGCAGAATTTTCGGAAAAACAACTTCGCGAAACTGACCATTACTGTTCTCGTTTTGCAGCAATTCCACTGGGCACTGCCACGGCAGGTTCTGCTAGATTTTTACGGGGTAAGAAGCTTCACTGATTTTCCATGCCAATCAGTTAAATTTCATCGTAATTTAGGCTGCTATAGTTTCGGCCATTCGGGTTCTTCCCTGGCGGCAGATACTCTTGATCATACGTGCAGTTTTGCGCGTAATTCCTCCACAAAAGTTGATGCGTCGGTTTTTACCGGAAATTCCTCCTGGCCATTGCCCGGTGTGTGCTTTATCGGTCAACTATCCTTGCCACTTCCGGTGTGGACATGCCGTGTGTTATTGGTGTCTCGAGGTACACAAACAGTCAATTAACGTATTGTTTCGTTATTTTGATTTGATTCTTCATGAGCATGCAGTTTTTGCATGTTCTTTTGGCAGTTGAATAACCACGAAAGTTCAGCTGTCTCTTTTATCGTATCGGCAGCACTATAAAGTACATCGGTTATATTTGAAATGCATTATTATTGAAAAATGATTATTTACTTAATTTTAATTAATTTATTTATTTAAAAATAACAGTTTATTTATATTATTAATAATTATTTGTTTAAAAATGACAATATTACATAATTGATTAAAAATTAATAGAAATCATTCATTTAAATGATTATTTATTTCCAAATAATAAAATTAAATAATTTATTTAAAATTATTGGAAAAATTATAAAAAAATGTATAGAGATTACAGTAAGCATAACGGTTAACGTACATTAATTATAAGCCGTTGTAAGGACAAAAAGAGCAATATCAAAAAAATGTCACGCTTATTCTACTGTTGGTATAGTTTATTGGCAAACTTCCCGTTACTTGGAAATCGTTTTTATTTTACTGTGCAGTAGTATTAATTTCTTCACTGAACCGTGAAATAAACTGAACTACACTGTTTGCAGAGTTCCTGTCGTGTACCGTGGACATCGTGGATATTTTGTCCTTGTTGTATAAACTTCACTCGTAGTGTATCCGCGGATACGGAATAGTGCTGAAATCACCATCCCCCCTTAGAGATCTCGTCCTGTTGTGATCATTGGTTGTTTGGAAGTAGATTTTTCGGAACAAAGTTTTGAAGTGTTCTGTCATTTGGAATAACACATGATGAACGAATTGTGACGTTTGTGTTGCGCTGATCAAAACGTTGTTTAATTTCTGCTCCACGTTGGTTTCGTTGCGGTAGATCCGCATCGGTTCGGTTTTCAGTACGTAGAAAAAAACTATGACAAAGATTTCGCCTCGTGTCGCGTTGCCTTCGAAAACTGGTAAAAAAATGGCTTTTGCATTGGATGATTATACTTACTTGAGCACTGAATACGTTGCACGATGATCGGTTCGGCACGTTTGATCGAAAGGTCATGATTCCTTACTTTCGTCCCATACGCAGTGAAACTTTAAACTGAAAAGAGATGTAGAATTCGATACAATCGGGATAAAACAATTTAAGTACGTTCGCTTGAACAGAACAAATAAGTTGCTTGAACAGTCATTCCCTTGTCGTTGCGAGCCCACGGAGAGAATCTACTGTACTTCTATACGTACAAGTACCGGTTAGTAAAAGACTGGTATAACCGTACTGACAAGTGATTGTTGAAATACCATCACAGTACTACCCATTGTATACATCTGTACAGACTGCAGGTTCGGTGAAGCCTGCAGCGGTCTGCAACAAACAGGATACAATATCTAAACTTGATACTACGCTGTTTCTTCGTCAAGCCTACACAGAAAGAAAGTGGTTTTTTTATTTGCAACCTGCTGAACGGGTGCCATACAAAAAACAATGGAAGGAACAACGTGGTTGATCAGCATATTATGGTCCTTTTCCTGGACAATAATCAGCACAATGGACAGCCCGACATTATGCGAGAAATATCACATTGTTCAGAAAACGGACAAAGCGGAATCGGTCGCCCGCCATTACGGATTTACGAAGAACGAAATGCTGGCCAACGAACTGTACTACGGTGGAAAGTCTGATTTTAGTGCTGGCCGCATGATTTGTGTGGAGAAAAGTAAGTGTGCGTACCAAAACCTGCATTAATGATCCAAGTTACTATCATCTGCCTAATTATGACGCAGAGGCTCCGGACCACAACTGCAGGCGACTCAAGGCGCCTCCAGGTAAGCCTTAACAAGCAGATTATAAGAAACAATTGTCTAAATTAATTATGTTGTGTATTTCAGCTGGCAGTGACGCTTTCAAAGAGCAAATTGCACGCCAGCAAGCTCTCATCCGGATCGATCTTATCAGCCCGGAAAAACTCGGGCAAGGGTTAGGCCTGGAGAAAACCGACCCGTACGGATTCTGCTCCGGTGTTCTCATCAGCCCCAACGCTGTTCTCACCTCCATGACCTGCTTAACAAAGTAAACTAATCCCATTCGTAATCAACTTTGCCACTGATTCACTACGTATTTTTGCATCTTGTAGGGAAGGCATTCTTCGAGATTCGGCCAATTACCAAGTGGGAGTGTACGCTGATCAGGACGACTCTTCCTATCGCTTGTCATACCGACCGGTAGAGAAGATCGCCCCCCATCCAGAATTCAACATAACACAGCGAGCTAATGATCTAGCTATCGTACTGTTGAAGCCGGATGCGGGGCAAAAGGGAGAAGCTGCGGTACTGCTTAGCGAGAATGGTTTGCCGGTGTGTCCAGAAAGTGCAGTGTTTTTTGGCGCATGGGATGCGTTGGGTTTGGGGAACTATACCTTAGATGGCTATCTGCACCAAATCGGTAAGTGAAACATAATTTCAACCATTACGACTTTTTGCTGCCTTTGAAAAAACGCATGGTCACTAAACTATGCAGCAGGCTTATGTGATTTCAACAGCAGAATAGACGTAATTCTGTGTCAGCTGTTTTGAATGGTTCGCTTGGATTCATTTTTCAGACAAGCGCCATTTGAAATTCGATTGGCAGTGGAAACTAATGGATAGGAAATTGTGCCGGCCAATGCTGTTCTCGGTCGTTGGTAAAACCGGTTGGGGTAGCGAAAAAAAGGAGCTGACCTGCGCGGATTCTGACAATGAACTGCACCAAGCGGATATCTGCGTGGTAATCTAACCGTTATTAATTACTATCTCTTTCGCAAACTTTGAACTCGCTTAAAATCCAGTTATTTACAGAGCAGCAACGGTGCCCCGTTTTATGTGTACGATCCCGTAGTTCAGAAAATGACGGTGGTGGGTGTGGCCAGCTGGACAAATTCCTGCTGGAATATGCAGATGCCAATGGTGGATGTTTTCAAATACGTTAAATGGATCAAAGAAAACATCTGAAAAGTAGTGTTTGCTTTTTGTGAATGAAAGTGGTTTCTAAAGCCATCAGATCGGCACTGGAGATCGATTCATCGCAACCCGAAATGTACTTTAATTACGCTGCGAAACGGTACTTGGTAACCTCGATATTTCTCCGGAAGTTCTTCCCAAATGACGACGCTTACTTACTTGGTTTTGCATACATGTAGTGATATAACGAGTAAGCTGAAAATTAATAAAACTTCTACGAATCGCCAGCCTGACACTTGACACATCAGCCGAACCTAGGCGCCTAAGGGGTAAACAATTTTCAAGCATATCCGGGATGAGTGAAATAATCAGTGAAAAAACAGTGAAAAGAACCGGTTACAAAAAAAACGACTTTCTCAAAAAACGAGACACCCGACCGCAACGGTTGATTCATAGTTCGTTCTCTCCACTCCTGCTTTATGCCGATATTCAAACATATGCCAATTCATAATTAGAAATCTAAGCACGTTATCAATTAGCATGACGCTCGTCGCTACATGGCTAGCATTGTCCATACTCGTATCATCAAGATATGGTTGCATGGGAGCAGTCTCGGAAGGGATGGTCAAAGCGCCGCAGTGTGAGCGGCATCATGTTGTGATGGATCCCGTGAATGAAACACTCTGGACGTTCAGCCCTTATGATTTGCGCCGGCATGAACTCCAACTGCTTAATCCTCAGGATAACGTGGACCGCCTGATTCCTGGCCAGATGCTGTGCGTCAAGGCTCTTGGTTAGTGTTAAAATAAGGCACGAAGCAAAGATAATACAGAGTTAGCGTAACTTTAAAAGCTTTCGCTACAGTGGTACACTACCATTTTGATTTCGGTACCTCGCCAACGGTTTCACTGCGTCATGTCATTAGAAACCAACTTGATAACGCGCATTGCTATTACGGACAACTGTCCCCGTTCTGTACTGACCGTCATAAAATAACTCGACCATGATTTGCTTTGCAAAAACCATGACCCAGTAACGCCGTCTGCGATGTGCTGCGATGAAGTCACCTGCAAATGCCATACCGTTGATATTCATCGTTGATATTATTAAATTATTCATACCTCATACGGCCATACCTAATGGTAATGGAATGATCTATCACTGACAGTCACGAACTGGATTCTGTATGTTGCAGAGAAGGAAGAGAACTACCGGCCACAGTGGCAATATCCACCCTACATGGTAAATTGGTCCCGTGTTGTCAGCATTGCAGTAACACCACCCGAGACCAATGAAACAAAGTACTGTACGGGAACCTTCCTCGATGAAAGGACTGTCATCACTACTGCTAGCTGTGTCCTTCACACCTCGGAAGAGAATGTTAAAGTGGTGCTGAGAGATACCAGTGAACTGGAAAAGCTTTCTAACGCCGAACGGCGAGGAAAGCCAGTTCCCACTAACCAAGCCAACGTTCAACGAATTGCTCTGCATCCCGCATATTTCCCGGAAACTGGTCAATCGCATAATGTGGCAGTCCTATTTTTGAAAGAGAAAACGAAGCTGGCTAGTACGTCGAGAAAGTTGTTACTTCCCACTGGAAGTACGGCGAAGACGGAGGACGCAAAAGAAACCTATGTGGTTCACAGGAATTACTGGTGGCAGCGGTATGTTTTGGCTAACGGAACTGAAGGAGTAAATAGTAAGTTAACAACAGCAGCGATGCAAGAGTTACCCCGATAATGTTGTTGCTTACTGAGGGATACCCAGTTGATGGTATTTCTGAGTTTACTTCAAAACTGCCGCTTGGCAACGAGCACATGTTGAACTAATTTCTCTTGAAGTAAGAGTAACTAACATGTGTCCAGAAAAACGCAGACGTCGATTACTAACTAGTTGCCGCCAAATACAATACTGTACAGTATTGATCTTCACAGAATCCCGCACCGAAATAAGACTCTGGATTAACAAGGGACTGATTCCTGTTGATCCCAGCAAATGCCGTGAAATGTTCTGGGCTCAAGGCTACGACGATTTCTACCTATCTGACGACATGCTCTGCACCGTAATGCATCCCGACGAGCATTACCACGATGTTTGCCACGAGAGTAATGGGGCACCGTTGGTAATAGTTGACGAAAGACATGAAGAGTATTTTATCATCGGCATCGCCGTGGCCACGGTCGGAGAGTACGTACAACTTTGTTATATTACAGAAACTAAATCGATAACCGTTTCCTTATTCAGTTATGTACAATGTTTTTCATGATAACGTTGCAGTTGCACACAAGGAAAGCGTGGTCACGATTACATTTTCGTCGATCTTCGCCACAAATCAAACTTGGAATGGCTACGAAAGACAGTTCACCTTTAATGGCCCATTGCATTTTGCCTGTTTAAACCAGACGGTCGAAACTAGAGAATCTGTCGTGTGAATCGATCGTTCATCCGGAAACTCTGTTTGTTGTGACTCGTTGTTGTCCATAACTGCGATTGTTGGCTTGTTGCTACTGGTTGCCGTTTTGTCTTCAATGTATAGTAAAGTCACAGATCGGATCACCGTAGAAAGAAATGTTGAACCTTACCGTAAAGAGATGGGCATTTTGTCAAAAACCAGCATGGTTAGAACATCTCCTTAATTCGGGCTTGATCGGTGACTGGTTTCTGTAGATTGTGCTAGTTGTTGCATCAGAAATGAAGCAAACGAAGCTTAGTCGTTTTCCAGAAATTATTCTGGGGATGTCAAACGACACGAAAAACTGGACATATGCGAAACAGTTGCCAGCTGCGTGGCGCAGAGGTATAATCTGAACCACGGCAGCTAAAGCGACGTCATGACCGGCCGGTGTGAGAAAATCGTTCCCCTGTCCCATCCACAGTTTAATGCCATTCGGTTCGTCCTGACGTGCAGTTTCTTAACGATATACATTGTAATGTGGAATGGTGGTCGTTCCTGTTGGTTAGTCATATGACTACTACAGTATGTATCTTACCACTGGTGCTGCTGATCTTGTCCTGCTTCATTTTGCAACATGAAAATTATAGGCAAACAACGTGGAAAATTGTTGAAGCTCAACGAATCGCTTAGAGTTTGATACATCGACCGGAACATTAAGAGCTCACGGGCAATGAGTTGTCAGCCAAATCCGGAATTTCCAGCGAAAACGGTGAGCAATCCGGTTAAACAGTAAACGGACATTCTCAAGCATGCGGCTAAACACTCCGACACAACGCTGAAATCCTCTCCGTAGACAGTGTGTGCCGATATTCAGGTGCCAGTTCACAAGTAAGTTGGATCACAACTGACTCCAAACAAGAGCACCATGAAGCGCATATTTACACTGCTGGCGTTCGTCCTATCGATGTTATCATACCGAAAGGGTTGTTTGGGAGCTCTCGCGGAAGGAATGGTCAAAGCGCCCAAGTGTGAGCGGCATCATGTGGTGATGGATCCCGTCAATGAAACACTCTGGACGTTCAGCCCTTATACTTTGGGTCGGCACCAACTCCGGCTGCTTAATCCTCAGGACAACGTCGAACTCCGGATTCCTGGCCAGATGCTCTGCGTCAAGACACTAGGTCAGTGATTCAGGGTCTAAAATCAGCACAGAATTGTACGAGTTAGCTTAACTGATTGTGTAACAGAAGTTGCTGCAGTGATTACAGTTATCAGTATGCTTTGTCAATCAGTTCAAGTTGCAGCAAGATAGAACAAAACGTTTATAATTGTAAACTTTGTGGATGGTATAATGGACGTTGCGCGATTGACGGATGTTTGTGTAACTGTGCTGAAAAACGACTAAGGGTGGGTCTCGAATTCGAAGCGAATCTCGATACGGTACGCGGGCGTGACTAAACGAAAGGTACGGCGCCGTAACCACCTCATGAGGTGGCTTCGCGAACCGTATCTTCGTTTAGCCACGCCTCCG
>JAQGAU010004889.1:0-10925 GCA_034698045.1 Paramacrobiotus richtersi | reverse complement strand
TTGACGCCTTGACGGGCCAATGGCTACCAAGCCAGACAGGATCCAGGGGCCGATGAGGAAGTTGGGCTTTCCCCATGGATTCTGCAGGTTTTCGTTGACCAGGAAAGGTCACACTTCGAAGCAAATCGGGCAGGGGTTTGGGGCAAAAGGTAACGGTGACCCCAAAATTGGCAGTACCCTGAAAAAGACATATCTTGGTCTTTTTCGGGAACGACAGGATGCTGTTCTTCTGCCTTCCGGGATGGATCGTCGGTGGGGAAAACAGCGACGGGGTAGTCGCTGCTTCCGTCTTTTCCATGCTGGCAGTCGCGGGTTCGTAGCTGGCTGTCGCTGGGAAGAATCCGTGGCATCGCTGGCTCACGGGGGCGGCGTGGGGGCTGGTGGCAGTCGGTGGGGTAACCGAACAACCTGGCTTACAGCCATCATCACTGGGCAAATCCTCCTGCTTGGCTTCTCTGGCCTGGATCACGGGCTTTTCCTCGCGTCCAAGGGTGAGGGGTGAGTGTCGCTTGTTTTCTCCTGCCTCCCCTGCAGGTAAATCCGTCCACGGACTCAGGCGGGCAACCATGCTGCGCGAATACGGGAGTAAGACCCTAGGAGCCACCATATCATAGCGTGCATATCTGCACGCTAGAGGGAAACCACGAAACACACACATGAGCCATGAAAGGCCACAAGGTCTTTAATGGCGAATCTACAACCTGGGCACTGTGCTGTAGCACAGGCCAAAACGAGAACCCGCATACGCGGAAAAGCACAGACACCGAATGACAGCGAGCTCGATGCAATCGAGTCTCGTCTGCATGAAAATGCAGAAAGCACGCATGCTCTGCGTGATGACTCACGCAGAGCCACATCAACACACAAACCGCCAACCAATGGCGCAAACACACAAACACAGACAACACGCTACCCTGAGCGGCAGAGCACACCGCTCTCACAATATGCAATATCTGAATTCGAAATTCGCTCTTGCATGGAAAATCAGGAACAGTTTTCAATGCGGACATTCTGATTAAAGATGGCACAAATCACTTGGAATACTGCAGTACAAGGGACGTATACTTGCAAGTATAGATATTGCCTTACAGCAGGATACCCGTTATTAGTCAAATGAAAGGTACCAAATTCAACATTTAAATCGGAAGACAATAATACGTCTGCACACGCAGTCATGAGAATCAGACTAAGACTAAGTCTTAGAACTGTTCTGTACTCTTACATCCATCGAAAATTTCCAAAGTACGAATTCGTAATAACCAACTGAACGGTACAGATTACAGAGGCAGTCGAGTCGTCGACTGTCGTTCAACCACGTACGCATTAGAATTGCAGGATCTGCGAGGCTAGTGGTCTTCGCTGGAACGGCTGAACAGAAGAGGGTGTATTGTTTCGAAACTGTGCAATTAGGGTAGGTCAGGTATGTCATAGTACAAATGAATTTATAAAATCCCTTCAGTTCCACTATGGGTATGTTTCTTTGTGTGGATAAGATTTGGACCGGAAAAATCCTCGGTGTATTCAGTACACACAACAACGTTTACTTACTCGTATTCGTTTATGTGCGTATTCAGTTTTGATGTTCGCAGCCACCCACTGGGTCCCTAAAGGTCACAAAGCCACAGCAGTCCTCGCCGTGCAATTCGGTCTTCCTTTTCCACTAACCAGGCCTCGAAAGGTCACGTTGCAAGACTTTCACAGTCAACAACCAGTGTTTAGAGATGTCGATGAGGAACAGTGCATGGAGATCGGAAATCGCACCGCCACAGATTTTTATTCTTAATTATCAGATTAGATTTTTATTCTTAATTATCAGCTGATATCAAGTGAACAGGTAGCGACAGGTCGTAATTATCACAGTAAAAATAGCGAACAATCTTACAGAGAGTGCGGGTTCGGAAAATACATTATTAGACACGTACAGCATCTTGCAATCGAACAACACACATCAGATCGGCGATGCTTCCACAACACTTTATACGGTAGATATTAAAGTAAAAAACAAAGACTAATCAACAAGCTTTAACTGGACATGATCCTTTCCGAACCGTCCTTTATTCTTCTCAAAAAGGTCACAAAGTTCCTTAACATAAGTTGCATGGAGTGCATCGATTTTCTCTGTTGATGGAGTGCTGTCCTGAGTCACAGCGATAGGTTTCCCAACTAATCAATGGAAGATAACAACACATGTAGGGAATTAACCGGAAGCCAACCAAACAAAGTTAGCAAAAATATAAAAAGATCACGGTCAAACGGTGTGCCTGATGAGCAGAATTACATAAAGGTCAACAATTCCACTGATTTCTCCTAATCAGTTTAATAATGCAGCAGTTCGGCGCGTGCAATTTTTAAACTATTTCAGCCGTTATGAGCGGTACGGTTTTTAACGGTTTTGCTGTTTTCTTGTTTACTGCTATGAAAGCCTCGAGGAATCGAAAACCTTACCTATGGTATGCAGAGGGACTTTGAATGGTCCGCCCTGACATGTGTAAAGTGCATTTCCGGTAAGCCAGCGGGCAAGTCTGTGGGATCGGCTGAGTTTCGTATCCGGGAAGACACGCATACCGACGCGACATATATCCACTTCTCCAAAAGTAAAACTTGGGATAAGGTGTGCACTAGAGATCAGGAATGAATACTAATATTAATAAATTAGAACAAGATTACACGGAAAAATCGAAACGACAAACGTTAACGTTACCGTACCTACTGTGGATCACATGTACATAGAAGAGATGTTTAATTAAAAATAACGCATACACTCAACCTTATCACGTCCGTTCATTCGCGAACAAAAATATAATAAAGTAACGTGAATTATATTAAAGTAAGGAACAAATCTAATGAAGTAATGCAAAGATAAAGCAATGTAAAGCATACACGCTATACACATAACATTAAGGTTATTTGTTTGTTTTACCCATGCTTTAGCGCCATCTTGACAAATCCTTTACGCTTGTTGATAACCAAGTAGACAACTTCCTGATCTGTCAAAAGTAGACGATTGACTTGAATTCGGAAAACATTGCAAACTTTCTCAAGAAAGAGACCAATGCGCACCCGTCATAGCCGCTTCCCGCATTCCTCCAACAGTTATAACGGCCATTGCACCCGGATTCTGCATGATATGATCGATACTGTGCGAACTAACCGAGTACATGCCCAACCAGCCGAACAGTTCGCGCAATCCCGGCATAGAATGCCCGGGAGCAATACTGGTGAGGTGCGGCTCAATCCCCGGGAATAAACTGGGAAACCCCGTGACATGGGTGGCGAAGTTGAAAAACGCCCCAACGGGTGTTGCCCCGTGGGGATGACTACCGACAATGTACTTTTGACGGGGATCCAGATCGACGGTTTTCTCCAGTGTGACGGGAAAGTATCCCGCTATTTTGCGGAAGATTGCCCAGTTTTTTACCCATGGGCTGGGATGAGCGCCGCGTTCCGTGTCGGATAGATACCAGCACACGTAGAGGAGGGTGATTTTGCAGTGCCATGCGGAGAAGTACGATGAGGCTGCATAGTACAATATCGCATATGGAAGTAGTCGGCATATTAGGCGAACTGCCGACCAGAAATATTGATGTTTAGATTCAATGCAGATGTTGGGATTCGCGACTTTTGACAGTGTTGTTGCGGACATTCCGTAATGAAATACGAATCATGTATCTGTGCATAAAGACGATAAAGTTAAACTCATGTAGCGCGCGGAAAGAATGGTTATGCGAGCAACCTACTACGCCGATATCTCGATCAGGTTTGTGGTTCCGGGATCATGGTTCAGAACTGCGAAATGATAACACTGTGTTCCAAACAAATCACACTAGAGCTTCCGTCAGCTAACGGTAAGCTGCGCCGATACTTCTACGCAGTTGACGGGTAACTATTTCCGGCTGCATACCGCTCGTGTATGGATCGTTTGCGGTGTGCGTTTACAGATATCGATGTCGCTCGATCGCTACCGTTGGTCGTGAAGAGATTACGGTTATGGTTATTCCGTATGAAGTTGTGACTGACGAAAGGCTTCGGCGTAGCCGCATGTAGGTGTACTAGCAGCTGTTGACAGAAAATATCAAAATCAATGGTTTATAATTTACAAAAACTAAAAACTGTAGTATGTAAATCAAATTATAAGTATGTAACGTTAACCATGTCTGAAAGGCAGCCCACCTACGGGCGGCTGTTATGTTGTTAAACTGACTACCTACAGAGCACTACAGAGTACAGATATGGCAGTACAAATCGTTACTTACCTATTTCAAACGGGTACAAAATAGGGCGCATTCATACGGTAACTCTGTGGTCTATATTTGATTTCAAGCAACCGTATGCTGCCACGGTATTTTGAATCACACAGTCGGAATTTAACCAAAATTTCCGTTTTCTACAGCTTTCGTAGTTTTTGTCAAATTTTGTGCTAGCGGGCATATGCGTAAAGTTTCATAATAATCGTCAGCATGGGAAATTCATAACGTACTGTCATCGCATCGATTGTGTTTACGAACTGAAGTTGGATGCACGTGAACAGTCTCGCAGGAATCTGGAGTTTTTAGCCATTTTTAGGACACTGAAATCTCGAGATTTGCTTGTGTTTAAAGTTTAAACTTTGAAAGTTTTCCCATTTCCCAGTGGAAGGCCATGTGATCGCGTAATCTCGTGTAAACCTCCATTTTCTTTGACGTCTTTCCTGTACTTTCTCCTATCTGGGGGCCTGTCAGTTATGCCTAAACATAAGCGCCATCATGCGCAGAAAGCCTCCAGTGACGAAGGAATGCAGAATTCAGCCAGTCGCACCACACTGATCAGCTCCAAGTCGACGGAATCGCACAGCATAGGAAGTCACGATTCCACGGGTACCAGTGGGTTTCCGCTCCATGCGGCCGTTTGGCGGAATGATTTGACGCTGTTGAAACAGCTAATCGGGCATATTCAGGAGCGCCGTTTGGGACAGCTGGAGAATAATCATTCCTCATCCAGCGAGGTATACCAAGCGGGTTTTTTGCTCATTAAAGATTAAATATCAGTGATATTATATCGCTGACATTGGAAAGTGACAGAGTAATGTACTGCTGAACTTAATTTAGTCGACCCAAAGTTTCAAATTACAGTGACTTTTCTTAGTTTTCTTAGTTTTCTACAGTAAATATCGCAGATCAGAATGATTATTGTGGAAACATTGTGGTTTATGACAGTTTTTCATATATTTTTCTGCTAATGTTATAATACAGTAATGGTACTTTTGAAGTTCAACTCGGAAAATATTCATTTTTTATGATCGAGTGAAGATCCTTGAGAATAATATTGGCTGCATATAATTATTGGTGCAGAACTAACAGCGTAGAAAAATACTAATATATCACGGAAATGACAAAATAATTAGGAAATAGTTGTACAAATGATAAGGAACATTAGAAACCGTAGTAAATCGTTAAACCGAACGTTAAATTCCCTTCTCCAGGACGCCCTGCCCGACCTGCCCCCCTCCGTAGACCTGGAGACCGTGGACCCCCGGGGGCGCACGGCACTGCTACTAGCCGTCTGCCTAGACCACTACGAGTGCGCCAAGCTCCTGCTGGAGCATGGGGCCTCGGCGGGGGTGCGGCTGAAATATCTACCCCCTCCGGGGACCGAAGACCCCGTGGATGAGCCCCCCGAGTCCTTCAATGCCTGGTCGGCCGTCCACGAGGCCACCTGCACGGGGGATGTGCAGTTGCTGGCCCTGGTGCTGCAGTATCGGGATGCCGAGCGGCAGAAGGTGATTAGTAATCTGGATGAGAAGTTGCTGGATAGTCTACGGGGTGTACCGGATTTCTATGTGGAGATGAAGTGGGAGTTTGCCTCGTGGATCCCGTTTGTGGCACGGTTGTGTCCGTCGGATACCTGCCGGATTTATAAGGTTAGTGGTTGGTTAGGGCGCGTTTGAAGCTTGGAATGTTGGATTACGTTAATATTCTGTTTTGTCTGCATGGTATGGGTACTGATAATAATTTTGATGTTGGTGTGAAAATCGTAGCATAGTGGCTTAGTATTTGATTCCTGACTGGTTTGGATTGCACTTATCACCAGAATATGGAGACGATAAGCGTATATCTTTACTTTTTGCACTTAGCAAAATAGCAGATGATGTGCTAACTGTATTTTAGTCATTTTAGTTCATTACCTCGTTGAACTGAAACAAACTCAGAGTGGTTGGTTTTATTCATTTCGTTAGTGGAATTTGCACTGTAGTTTACGTACTACTTTTTGTTGATTTTTTTTGAATCATATCACAGTTTTCTGAGGGCCTGCTAGGAGAGCAGCTTTTTGAATCATATTCTGAATTTTTAACTCGTTGTGTATAAAATTGGCGAGTTTATTTTTGTTATAATCCAAATTATGATCTAGTGTAATACTATACCGTAGAAATACCTGCATTGCTAGTAGTATTGTTATACGGACAACTGAAAATGTCTGGTTTTCTCCCACATTAGAAAGGTTCCAACGTCCGCCTGGACACGACCCTGGTGGGTTTCGAGAACATGTCCTGGATCCGCGGTCTCCGCTCCTTCTTGTTCACGGAGAAGGACGGGCAAATGTCCTTCCACGAGATCGACCACGACGCCAAGATTGTCCGCAGTGAGAGCGCCCAGTTGGGGCGCGACGGCGAGGAACGGGTGGGCCGGCTGAGCACGCCCTCGGAGGCCGTGCTGGCGCAGCGGATGCGCACACCGGTACTGCTGACCACGCTGGACCCTAAGAAGATCCAGTTTGATCGGGCCAAGAGTGGATTGTTGTGGCGGAGTGATAAGAGCGAGATGGTCAGCGGATTCAGCTGTAAAGTGTTCAACGCCAGCAATGTGACCTTTGTCACGCGGTCGAGAACGGAACATCTCAGTGATAAGGATATTGTACGTACAGAGTGTTGTAAAGATTTTTTTGTTTAATGGTACAATTAACATTTACTCCGTTTAGATTTTACAGTCCGATAAAGCAAAAGTTGAAACAGTTTTTGGGTTAGAAAACTTAGAATTTACGGGACAGTACCGCATAACAGAAAAATGATTTCTATTTTTTTTTCTTGTTTGTACCGGTTTCATGCGTAATCGACAACGGGCGCTTGAGTTGAGTGAAAAACGAAGATCGAGAAGAAAGTTTCAGCTCTAGTCTTTTTCAGAAAAAGCTAAAGGACCAAGCCGCTAATCATCCATTAAACGGAATCATCAGCACCGCTCGGGAGACCGAGAGCACTAATGAGAACAACAACGTGGAGCCTGAAGGATCGGGCGCTACCGTATCCATGGTATGCTCTTTCGATTTACCAGTATGCGTTTTCGTTTTGTAAATGAAGTTCACGTATGGAAAAAAAGTTCGTCAGTATTGCATACTGTAATTTACATTTATTTATTTTAACAAATGGCAAATGTATGACCCAGCTTGGATACAGGAGTTCAAGCCATTGTACTACGATTTCATTGATGGTTCTGTCAGTAGCTGCTTTTGGAAAAAATGATAGGGCCATTTTTGTTGTGCTATTTTCGCAGAAATACTCTGTATTTCTTATCGATTGTAAACCCCCGGATTGGATATATATTTTAGCTAATAATTTGATGCGTAGTTCCGAATAAAAAGAATTATGTAATTAGACGTTGAATTAAATAATGAAATATAGTTACAGAATACAGTAATATAGCATTTCTTCGGAACTGAGTCAACCGACACACATACTAATTTTGGTCATCGATCTGAATGTTTGAGCTGAAAAACCAATGGTTAATTTGACAGGATTCTGGTGGAATCACATTGGAGGAGTACTTGGACGCCGGTGTGGATTTGGGCGAGCGGGATATCGGCCGGCCCAGGCAGTTGTCCAAGCGGGCCAAGACCTTCAAAGCCAACTTGTGGCTGTGTGATGACTATCCACTATCGCTGCGCCAGCAAGTTTTGCCTATCATCGACATGATGGCCGCCACCAATATCCATTTTGCCAAGCTGAGGGATTTTATCAGCTTACACTTGCCCACTGGATTCCCGGTGAAAATCGGTAAGATTTCGCTCTGAATATGGAGATGTTCAGTTGACCTTACTTCCGAATGGTCAGAAAACTGTACAATTGTACACGCTTTTGTATATACCAGTAGAATACGGGAAAAGTTCAAGTTTCTTATTATATTTTGTACTGTATGCAACTCGAGTTACAGTGACAGTGTACTTACCTAATCTGTTGTAATGAACTTACCTAATCTGTTGTAATGAAAAATTTGTATAATTCCGAGTTTAAAAATTACTTCGTACATCGTTTACTGAAGTACATCTTTTTCAGTCTGTTTCTGGTTGTTAAAGTTTTCCTGATGATTCCACAGAATTGTGTATGTAATGCTGACAAGCAAATTTTACTATGTTTCAGAATTAACTTTTAACACTGTGTTGACAGTTATGGTTACACCGTAGTATAGTGGCACATAGCGAAAAACTGGACCAAATATTGTAGACGACCCAGCGAAGTTGAAGAAATCTCTTCGATATTATAGTGTGTGGTTGCTTTTTTGATGTAGAAATTCCCTTTTTCCATGTGATAACGGTACGCATCACCTTCGACAACATCTTCGGTGCCGGCCAGCCGGTGGACAACGTGCTGTACGTGGAGGACGACAACGACGGCGAGGGCACCTGTGATATCGCCGACACCGTCTTCCAGATCCCGCCCGACTACGAAGTGTCAGCCGAAGAGGGCTGGTGGCAGGATGATCTGCTGTTTGATGATGATCCTGAGATGGACGGCGAGTTTGCCGACGCGCTGCCCGGGGAGTTTGCCCTGTCGGAGAGTCAGATGCAGGAGCTGAATAAGGCGCTGCAGAACGGATCGGAGAATGGGCTGGAAACTGTCAAGTACGTTGGGTTGTTTAGTTCATTCGGTTTTCTCTGCGACAAATTAATAAATTAATTTGGAAAAAATACAAAATGAATTAATAAAAAAAAATAAATTAAAATAAAAAAAATAAATTAATTAAATTAATTTTGAAATATTTTTATTAGTATAAATCAGTGTCCCTTAACGCGGTACTGTTTTATGTGAAAATTTAAAATTCGAACCTAACCTTTCTAATTTTTTGTACATTGGCTGCTGGTTTTATTTCCCTCAATGATTGTTTTTGTCATTTATTAAAAAACTTTCCAGATTTCCAGTTATATGAATCACCTGTGATATGCAGAATTGTACAAATGTAAATTTTCGGAATCAGCACACAGTAAAACATTCTCAACATCAGAACGCCAGTGTTTACTGTATAATGTGTGGAAATTAAAACTCCCGTACAAATTGCGATTGTATTTCCGGTCTTATTTCAGAGAGATTCAAAAGCCTAGCCGACCAAAATCTGGCCGATCAAAACGCGATACGGACGAGGAGATCAAGGTGGCTCTGCAGTTATCCACCCAGGAAATCGCTGAACAGCGGAAGCGTGAAGAGGAAGAGACGCTGCAGCTGCAGGAAGCACTGCGGCGTTCGATGGAGGAAAAATAAGGCTGTCTTCAGTCGCTAGTCGAGATTTAGCCTCGAGAAGAGAAATATGTGAATAACGTTATTTTTGCCCGTTTTTACGAGTGTTACTGCTTGCCGGTGATGACGAACTTTTAAAATGTGCGTTGACTGAGAAGTTGACTCGTTTGATTACCAGCTGGAATGGATAAAGTTTCTACCGATGGACATGAAATGCGTGTAAGGTTCGGTGAATTCAGAACAATAATAATTCGTTATCTCGTGAAGTTCTACTGTGAGTTCGCTCTACGCCGCGATCTTGCTTCGATCGCTGTTGTTATCCCATTGGCACTTGTCCAGTCACCGGTACTGCTCACAAAATGATGCGAAATAATAATGTGCAATTTTTCATCGGTCACGAATTTCGGTCTTCCGAAAATACAAAAAACAACACAAAAGTGACTTCAGTCACGTCCATCAGCGCCCAGAAACAACAAAAACAAATATAAGAAAAAATGCCAGCGAAGACATCGCACCGAAGATCAAACAGAAAATAATACCAAATTCAGTAAATACGAAATTTACCATAAATAACAACGCGTAATTATGAACCGACAGGAACTGATCCAGACCAAAACAAAACTGAGGCTCAACAAACATCCTAATTTCTCTTCACAAAAAAATACTGCAAAAAATCTGAGACTCAGGAGGCCAAATCAAAACAAGCGATATCGACAAGAAAACCAACTACAAAATCCACTGCATCTGCAGGGTGGCGAAACGCATTCCGTATACGCAACAGTCAATCAGTATTCCACAAAACCATCCACAACGTAGTTCAAGTCAGTACCTACGAAAAAACTCGGCGCGCGTAACTCCGGAAAACCCCTACAAATAAAGCCAGGCATATGAACAATTTCCGTGTCTGAAATTCCGAAGCATAACAACCAGCTCACTGATAACCAACTAGAAAAATTTTGCAACTTACAAATGAGTAAGCATACGATCCACACGAAAAAAATTGAAAGGTACTATGCAGTCACCGATGAATTTGAATCAGTCATAAATCAGCTTGCATTATTGTTGTCATCGTTTGGTTACCAGTACCGTTGAGACTTACCGTTTCTTGCTTCGTACTAGTGCTCATCCGGTTCATTGGGCTCCTGGTCGTCGTCCACGGCCATCTCCTCGTCCTGCTGTTCACCTGCCAGCTCCTCGCCCTGCTGTTCGCCTACCGGCCCCTCGCCCTGCTGATCGACTGCCATTTCCACGCCTTGTTACGCCGCAAGTGCGGGAGCCAAATTCCCGACCACTTCCGCTGCTCCTTGGTCCTGACCCTGTCGGCGATCGCTCATGTATGCCTGCCATGCTCCATACGCTTGGACCACTGTGCAGTTAAAATCAACGCGAAGCATTCTGTGAACACCAGGAGCGACTTCCAATGGGAAATCAAAGACGACTTCTTCAGGAT
>JAQGAU010004888.1:0-10926 GCA_034698045.1 Paramacrobiotus richtersi | reverse complement strand
AGCATGCAACTGTAGCCAACAGGCACAATAATATCGCAGCTTATTTACGCTTATAGAGTGATTTGCATTTGGGATATATACTCCGTAATTCGTTCTCCAAAAATTTCAGATCATTCCTGTTATCTGTGTCAAGCATCTTATCCAGACGCTTATGTTGTTTAATGTATGCAATATTGATTTGTGATGGCAAGCAATTCGGTAGTGCATTAGCACTGTTTGCTTTATTGGAAACTCTTTTAACTGAAATTCCGTCAAGAGACGAACGGAACTAAAGACATGTCAGACAAGACGGAAGAGGAGAAAGAGGGAAAGGACGCCGTGTCGGAAAACCATGCAGATGGTAAATTGGTAATCATGGTATTATTTATTCAACATGTCAGCTTTTGCGTACTGTGAGCCATGCAAACCGAAGAACGATATGTTTGATTAGACAACAAAAGTGAGAAGTCGCCCAAGAAGGTGCTGGGAGTTGGTTTCGGCAACATCTTTAGGGATGGTGGTGTGAAACTGAAGAACACCGGCAAGCCGAACAGTGATGAAAAGGTAGATACACAGAAAACAACGCAAAAGCCTAGAAACATTCGTGTATACAAATGCTATTTTCGGGAAGCACTTTATAGGGTTGTGTGTTGTAGGTCATCGGTGACAAAGCAGCCAAAGAAAAGCGGAGTTCGGCTACAGCTGATACCGATAAAGAACCGAAAAAAGCGCCAGAATCCAAACAGGAAGACAAGCCTGATAAAAAGGACAAAAGGGATGACTCTTTAGCGAAGAAAGAGAAGAGCAAGATAGACGAACCGAAAGATGCGAAGAAAAATGAGGACAAATCGCCAGCGGTTGTACGCCGTCGTCGGACTGAAGCCGATGGTCCGGTGGAAACGGAGCGCACTTCAAAAGTTATAGATACCGATAAAAAGAAAGGTAATTTATGTATACGTACTGCAAAAGAATGGTACGGTGCGCAGCTGATTTTTACAGCTCTACGAGAGCAGAAGCCATGTTGAGTCAAACACGGTGAATTATTTCCATGTTCTGTGGTATAAAAATGCTTTTCACGTTGATGCAGTCTGCTGCTGTATCAATGTGAAATGCATGTTTATACCGCCGGCATCTTGCAGGTGATCCACTGGATGCAGTTCAAACTGGCGAAAAACTGAGCCATATAACAACATCCCGGCCTCGCGGTCCACAGCGCAGACCACCGTCCATGATACAGCCAAGTTCCGAGGTAGTTTTGACTGTTTTACCATCTAGAACATGATAACATCAGTTTTGGTTAAGTGTTATTACTGACTAGGTACGACCGGAAGTACCGCGTGTAATCTCTGTGTAATTTTATGGCAACAGTTTTTTTCTCGGACCGCTTCTACGCTTGCTGTAGCGGCGAGTTTTATTTATAGCTGGCATGTTTACAACAGTGAGTACGCAATAGGAAGTACAGTGCGTAAGTTATTTTGGGAATCATGGTGCGGTTTTTCAAGTACACCATGTAAACACAGTCCATCGCCTTTGGCTGGCAAATTAACTGTATCATGAGTTCGAAATGAATCAGAGAGTTAGCTGACGTCTGAGTTGTAGGACTCTCCTAATGGACTGGATATTGATGAGAAACCCACAATGGCGGACTCCAAATCGAGTGAATCCCGGAAATCGTTAACGGAAACATCATCCGATAAAGAACAAGATAGAGGATCCTCCCTTGCTAAGAAGAATAGCTTCCTGAAAGAGCTAGGTAAAAAAGCGGCATATCTAATGTATACAGCAAAGCTCGCTGTTGCAGAATCATACCATACGAATGTAAGCTTTAAAGGCTTCCTCTAATCATTACTAATAATACGGTTATAAAGTTATTAGTCTAAGCAATCGAAATTTGCAGACAGTGCTCTGGGAAGCGGTCCACGGGGCCTGTACATTCGACCGAAACCGGTCTCGCCTTCTCCAAGTACCAATCTGGACGACGAAGTGCAGCAACTGCGGGACGAAATCAAAAGCTTAAAGGACACATTCGCAACTCAGTTGAAGGATCTTCACGATTTGCTCAAGACACAGGCAACGAAAATCGTCACACTGGAAAAAGATATTGAAAAACTCCAAAAGAAGGACGGAAAATGAATTGTGATGAAAGTTGCTGTTACCAAAGAGAGAAGCTGCTCTTGCCTAAGTATATTTGTCGCCCTTATGTGCGCATTTTATCAGTACGCTTGTTGTAATTCTTTACCGGCTGATCGATGATAAAAAAGACCGGTGGGAAGTATTGTTTCTTTGAGTCGTTCTCGAACAACTGGTTATTATTAACCTCGTTAAAATAGGCGAAAAGATATGAATCATTTTTGTACACTTAGTATTCACAACTGTCGATACATGTCTAGAATATTGTTGCTGATGTGATCTGGCACATACTGCTCGACATGCAAACGTAAACCATTGATTATGGTCGAGCATTAAGAAAGCGCAATGATGATACGAACCTGTTGTTTGAGTGAAATGCAAATAATGATTATTTACGAGTTCTTGCAGTGATTAACGGTTAACATGGCGGCCTATGAAATGATTTTGGTAAGTATGAGTTGTCGGTGTCATTCTCCAGGAAGGATTGCCTAATTATCCATTAGGGGAAAAGCCCGCTGCATTCCATAGCATTGTGAGAATGTTGCTGCTACATAGGTGGGTATAAACAGCAAAAAATAGCGGTGCATTAAATTCGAACGCGAGAAGATGGATCTACATTGCTTGTTAAAGTACGCAGCCTCTTTTCTCAGCTTGTGCACGTAACAGTGGGTGACTGTGGGTTGGTGCCCGATATGTTCAAAAGTTTAAAGGGTAATACCGCCGTCTAAATTCTCGTTTCTGCCCGATTTGTATGGATAATAACAAGCGAATGCATGTAAAAATAACGTACACTGCAGCGCAAAATATCTGTAGTATTAGCACCGATTAACACATTTTCTGCATGAGTTCTCCCGGTCCCTTGGATAGTCGACCACAGTTTAAGGAGTAGTCGATGATACTCCCCACGGAGCTTTGTGCTTTCTATCATAAGGAGACAGTATTCTGCTCACGCTTGCATCTGTTTAGCATTTTTATAGTCTTGGAACGTGAAAAAATACTTTGGACCGATCATGTTTTTCGTGTGTACATGTCAGTGAAGATTTTTTTTTATTTAACTGCTGTAGCCAAAGCCTTAGTAAAAGCGCTTACAACAGGACAATTAAGTCATGATGACTGGTTATTGGAAATCGTTGGATTATTTGAATTTTAAAATTTGTTTGGTGGTTGAAGTGGTGCTGTAAATTGCATGCACAGTAAAGACACTTCTGCCGCGTTTACTTGCGCTTCGTACCCAGACTGTGTCATAATGCATATTTGTGGACTTCTTAATCGCTGCTCGAACCGATTGACCTTTCATTTCATTGTGTTACATATAGTTAACTACTGTACACTTGTTGTCCATGGCTTTTATGTTTGGCTGAAATAGCGAACTGATGGTTTTGTGGCGTGCTTATAATTATGGCATAATGCATAAGTCAATGCCTATTACCTGTTTCTAGTTTGACCGCCGCTGTGTGCAAAAACATCCGCTATTGTTCTTTGACAGTGATTACCGACTCTGGTGAAATAACTATTAAAACCAGACAGCAGCTTAATGCTATGTGATAGCTTCATACCGTGTCGTCTAGCTGCGATAGAGAACATGAGAGTTAGGACAAACGGAAAATAGCAAAATCAACTGTTAACCGGGCACGCAGAGGAGGGAAGGTTAGTACCGGGGGAAATGAGGAAACCACCTGGCAATTTTCGCACGCGACGGAGGGCCGAAGGATAGGACAGCAACGGGTAAACGCCTGTTAACCTGTAGCTTTAGACTTTAGTTACACTTACTCTGCGTTTTACCAGAAGTTGTAAAAACGCTTTCAGACTTCCGATAAACTCTCAAATAATACTTTTGTCTTTGTTATGGTATTAAACTTCTTTCACCCGAAACAGTGCGTTAGTGTTCTTTGACAAGGACTGCAGCTTGGTCAAGTGTTATCTACACCGCACCTTCAGGTTATCGTTTTATGATTAGTACTGGAAACCTTATAACCACGCTGAAAGCAGGATACAGAGAACAACATGGGCTGACATTCACAGCGATCATCTCAGTTGTTCATGGTACGAAAATCGGGATCTCGGTTGTTTTCTTTCCGAGTTCATGTAGCCTGCGGAATGATCCCTCCACGATACAGTACGCATGAACAATCCCAGGGAACCTGTTATAATATTATCGGTTCTGTGTTTTAGCCGGGTATCCGACCCTGGTGACATCAACATTTAAACGCCAATCGTGAATGACTGGCCATATGCTACCGCGGACGAGGAAACGCTCGCGCATGCAGGGCGCTGTATCGGATTGTAAAGAACGTAAGAATCCAGATTATATGTTATAATTAAGGCCACATGCAGTGATGTAAGCAGCAGTTATGATGGTCTTGTTCAAACCGACATATCTCGTTATTGATTGCTATACTGCTTATTGAAATTTTTGTAGTAACTAAAGGGATGGTTGCACTATAAATACTTCTCATCAAATCGCAATTAAGATTTTCGGTTATCAGAAAAAATTTTTTAGAAGTACTGTGTGCATAAAAATTTCTAAATTCAATAAAAAATCACCAAAAATTCGTATGGTAGTACTGGTACAGCCAGATTGTTTCTAAAATAGCTTTCCTGATTCTGACACACAACGATATTTTTGCACTTTAAAATACGCTTACAGTGAATTTGTGAATATTTCAACTGCTCATAACTTTTGTTATTACTGACGAATCTTGCTCATCACGTGTCAGAACGTGACAAATTTTATCCTCTTTCTTTTGATACCTCACAAGACAAGTTTTATGGAGTTTGAAGGGCACAGTAGAGCTAAGACTTTTTCAATAGGGCGATACAATGCACCTGTTTTTTTGCGGCCGTTGGGTGAAAGGGGCAGAGAGACTGCTGGTAGCACAACAGAGCAACCATTTCTATACCGGATTCACATAACCGGATAAGCGATAAGTGCGCAAGGTGAAGAAACAGTTGAAATTCGGAGCCCACCGAAACTGCTGCTTACATCACTGCCTGTTCCCTTAATTGCGGAGACGAACTCCAGAGACGATGGGGAAAGAGCATCCGCTCACATTGTGCTCTTGTCTCGCTTACAGAGATGGGAGACACTACAGGAGAACAACCAAAAATTATTACTAAACTATCGTTTACGATGACAATAATGCCATCAACAGAAGTATGAGTTTTTTCATTCATACAAACCGGTAGGATAATAACGTATTTATGCTTTGAAAAAGCTTTGTTCAGTTAATTATATCCAATCGTGTCCAGTTCGTTTGGCGTGTTATTTCGCTGTTATTCCGAAAGTTTTCAGCGGTTTTCTTTTCTGCATACGATATATTCCTCAATCTAAACACATGCAGCAGAAGTACAGCATTCGCTTGGAACTTCGGTTAGGTAAACAAAATTCTGTTTTTCATCTTCAGTGTAACCAGTACAGTAGCCAGTATGTACTAAACAGCCAAATTAAACAGACTGTTGTGAACAATATTACCGAGAAATTTAGATACCGTTATCAGTATAACATTTGTTATTGGGAAAAGATACACTAAATGTTGACGTAAGCTCTTTCCCTTGCACCGTAACTGACGTTCAATGGAGTCCAAAATATTACTGTTCTAGCTACGCCACACTTGCAGTAAGTTAATTAGTTTCAATGTGAAAACATTTCGCCTTAAACCCGCTCCCTTGCTGGTACGCTTCCGGTAAAAATCTTAAGGGACAATTATTTCCGGTCTTTTCTCATTAACACAGTGTGTCCCGGAGTGCTTGTCCTGTCGTCGTTGTAAACTATATACACTTCCTGGAGAATGCAGGTTAACTGTACCACAGCCTGTAACTGTACCACAGTCTGGCTTGTTTTCTTGTGATCAGATTTAAACGGTCACGCTATATTTGCAGACTTGGAGAAATGGACAAAAGCAGCACTGCATGTGTAGCAGAATCGGACAGAAGGAAGACGGAAGCGATAAGTTTTGGCAGGGAGCGTTCCATTCGGTGGTTATGAGCCTAATCGCTCGTTTTTGTCTTGGATCGTTGTGAACGTTGACGGGGAATTAAATGCTGGCTCACCCCACTAATCGGTTTAAGTTCATACCACAGTTACTGAATTCTTTTCGGTTTAGCCTTGTAGCTAATTACCTTAATCTATGGTCACCTTGACTCTCCCATTCTTGCTCTAAGCTCAAACCCCATCCCTTCAGCAACGCCTAAAGATACTTACCCGTTTCACAATCGTTGCCCGAGGAAGAAGCTTATCTTTGACACCGTTTAATTTATTCATTAATCGAGCACTAGCTGGTGAACACCGCACAATGCTGTTGCCGAATGTTAGTAATGGGTCGTCATCTCCATTGCTTCCCGTCTGGCTGCAGTATAAACTCGAAATCCAGTTGTGGTACATCTTGATGGTTTTATGCAGCGTAATCGGAACAGTTTGCGGTGTTCTCTTAATTATCTGTGTCATCACGTCACGCACGCGCTCCAAATCGAAATCTCTGCTGTTGAGCTTACTGTTGGCGGCAACCTTGCAGTGTGCACTTGGTATTCCTTTAATCTCCATGTCCACCGAAGGAACACCTTACAGTCAACCAATTAACGACCGGTTTTGCTCATGGGTATTCGGATTCTATTTATGCCTAACGACATGGGTAGATTGGGCCGATTTAATGATTGGATTGAACAGATTTATCGCCATCTGCTATCCCCATTTATACTCAAAGGTCACCCAGAAATCTGCTCTTTTCTCGATGGCCGTTGCACCAGCGGTAGTTGGTGTTATTATGGCGGCTATGCAGATATCCGAGTTATCGGGAGTTTTGAAACGTTTGACCGCGTGGAGATCGTGTAGTATGATATACAAAAGCACAATATGGTCTGGCTTTTATACATTAGTCCCGATAGCGATTCCCATTGGACTGTCGGTCGTTTGCTATTCGTGCATTTTTACTGTTATTCTGCGCCGGCGATGTAAACCCATGAGACCAGCCATAACCAATAATGAGAAACACAGAATCCAAAGACAGCGAAAACGATTTAGGAGTGTATATGTGTTCTTTGCTGCATTCCTGTCTTACAGCAGCTGTATCCTGCCGGCACCGATAACCGGGACGTTTATGATATCCAGACTGATGTCGCAACCGTTTCTTCAGCTGACCTTTCGGGTGGTTGGTTTGTTTGGGTTTGCATCGATACCGGTATATTACTGTACAAGCGTTGACGGATTTTTGTCATATTCCATTAATTTTGTTTTTGTTTTTAGGTCATGTACATCGTCCTGCGCAAGGATTACCGCCAACAATTATACGGATTATGTAAGGACATTCTTAGATGGATAAGACAAGGTAGACCGGCAGGTCGGGTAGAACCAGCAGGAAGTCTTTCTGTGGAGCGCACTGGCAATGCGATGTCATTTACCGTTTTAAAAGGAGTCGAACAATCAAGTTAGTGATCACGCAGCGTACCAGTGCTAATCAGTGTTAGACAATCCAAAACGCACCGTCATTGCTGTGTGCTTTCTGCAGTTGCTTTGCAGATGGAAACCATATATGAAACTAATGAAAGACCTATTATCCACTTCGAAAAACACTGATGAAAGTGTATGCGGAATCAGTGGACTTCACAATTTAGCAGTACTTCGATCTGTTTCCACGTTTCTGTTGTGTTCACAGACACCTGATTAACATAATGGTAATCTCGAGCAAAGTTTACAGCGTCTACTATATTGTATGTAAAAACCAAAATTTGAATATCTGGAAGTGCAGATCTGTATGCATCGAGCCCTACTTTTGTGGCACGTGATTTGGCAACGAAATCTGAAACAACCCAAGCTTAACTTCATTCAGCATATCAAAACCTGCCTACGCAGTTGAATTTCTGCTCACTCAGTTTGGGTTAGAAATAAAAACTACCTACTCCCAAAACTGTTTGGAATGGTAGAACATATGCCCGTTTAAGTTTCCTGGTACTGTTCGACGTGGTTATTAATCAGTTTGATGCCGGGCCGAGCAAGCGGGGCAGCAGAATTGACAAGGTTCGAAAACAGCTGCGGACGGGGTATGAAACTCATGACGGCAGTTCGAGTTTAGTTTAGTTTAGTTTATTACTGAGCAGACAAACCCATGGCAGACAAACCCGAGTGGACAACCGCAGAATTGCAAATTTGCTGTAGTCACAGGATCATCCAGAAAGAAGGCGAAGTGATAACTCTGGGCCGTGAGCGTTCCATACATCTACTTTAAGCTGGATCGTCCTTTTTACCTTCAATCATCGCGGACGTCGGCGTGGAAGTGGCGACTGGCTGACCCAACAATCGTAACCACCGTACGTGATTCCATGCGGTTCATACCTGTTTTGTTGCAAACGAGCTTTCGTACTACAAACACGCAACGGAGCGATATAAATGTAGCTGTTTGTTGATGGGAGCGGCGTATGTGTTTCCGGCAAGGCAGCCATCCTTGTTTGCTGACAAATACATAGTTCCAGACTTTCACACGTGACTAATGTGAACGAAACGCTGTGAATCTATCACACACCGGAATCTGTGTGGTCCTTATCACGAGCATTCCAACGAATGTACGCATGTTGACATAATAATACAGATTACAGCATTCTTTTTGTCACGATCATGAAAACATTTGCAGACGGGATGTGGAAGTTACGACGCCCAGTTTATAGTTAAAGCCAACATATTTTGTTTAGTGAATTTCTTCGCAACCCTTACTGTAAGGGAACCGACACGAACCATTCCTTACATATTAGCATTTTCACATCATCCATGATGTCAGTTTGAGATCGTTATTAGTCAGGCTGGGCAAGGCTTTCCAAAGCGGATCAAATTCCGGGCACGTAAACTGTCAGTCAAGTTACTGAATGTATTTTTAGAGGTTTCTAATTTTGTGCTTTTTTTACAACCAGCTTCAAGGACTCCTCCTGTGCATAGCCACTGATCGTTTGCTCTTGTGCATGATCTGTCCATTGTTCTGTAGTATTGCAACTTTGTCTCACAGACTACGTCCAGACCACGGTAAGCTAGCGCATAATATATACGATGTATATATTGATGTACTTATATACGTAGTACGTACCGTAAACAGAAGATTTATGGTCGCGAGTTTTCAGCGATTATAATTTAAATCTGAGTAATTTTCTGCATCTCATAAATCCTGTACAGTAAGCAATGTATCTGTACTAATGTTGTTCGTATTAATGTGAAACCTCATTGGAATTGTGTATGTTGTCCATGCAACACACACTTCCTACTATAGTTTGTGTTTGTGCGTTACAGTTTTTCCCCCTCTCCACATAAAATGGACAAAATGGATCTTGCTTTGAGCAGTCTTTCAATGGATGATTCCGATACATTCTACATCTTTCGCAAACCCAAATTGAACCTTCTTTTCCTTGGAAAAAGTGGAGTCGGCAAGTCAACGTTGATTAACGCCTTCGCCAACAAAGCAAAATACACCAAGATTGAGGAAGTGGAAATGGTTGAATGTCTCATCCCAACCTCATTCGTGGTTCAGGATCCTCGAACGTTCGACGACATCGAAGTGACCTTTGGTGAGAAAGACACTAACGAGGATACAGGCAGCGTGCGTGCCAACACAAAAGAACCGAAGGAGCATCATTTACATTTTGGCGACACGGAGGTCTGTATCATCGATACACCCGGAATAGCTGACGCGAGAGGTGTTGAATCGGACGCCATAAACATGCATAAAGTGGTCAAGTGCCTGTCCCAGTATAAGGAAATCGATGCTATCTGTATTCTCCTGAAGAACAACGACAACAAGCTGGACACGCTGTTCAAGTACTGTGTGCTGGAACTATTCTCACGACTGCATAAAGGAGCGGCTAAAAATATCTTCTTCCTGTTTACACACTCTCGGGGGACGTCCTATACACCAGGGGAAACCAGTAAAGTTCTCAAAGCGCTGCTCAAAGAGATCAAAGTGTCGAACAACGTTGATATTCCGTTTAGCCGGGCCAACACCTTTTGCTTTGATAGTGAAGCCTTTCGATTCCTCGTAGCGAGAATTCCACCGAACAACATCCGTTTCACGTCTAAGCGAACGCAAGATTACAGTGAGAGCTGGGAAACCAATGCCCAATCCTTCCGTGATCTACTGCAGGCCATAGACGAATTGCCACCACACATGGTGGCGGAAACGCTGGCAATCAACCATGCCCGTCATTCTATCGATGCACTGCGACAGCCGTTGGCAGACGTAATGGGAGTCATTAACAAGAACATTGAGCTAAGTGAAAAGCATTTAGTCCTCGTAAAATCGTGCGAGAAAACGATGGAAGCGTTAGAGAATCTTCAGTACGAGTATCGTCTGGATCTGTCGATTAAACCACTTAAAGAGCCCAGGACGGTATGCACCCATCCTTCGTGTTGTGAAACCCTGAAGGTTGGTAGTGTGGAAAAGACTCACTACAAAGTCATCTGTCATGATCCTTGCTTTCTGGAAACCGCGGGCTCGTGTGAAAGAAAGCTCGTTGGTGACCTGCGCCTAAGGGACTGCCAAGCGTTTAACAATTATGAGTTCGTCGGGCCAGAACAAGACTATCCCAAAGGAAGTTTCCATCCCGATAACTTTTCGAAGGACGACTGCAGGTTAATGATTAAAGGCAGACCAGCAATTAAAATCCCGACGGAAACGTGTAATGTATGCCACCATCCTCTAGGTCAGCACATGCACACGTGCTACGAAACGGCGACTACCATGGTTCGTATTGAAAATAAGCAAAACATTGCCGATTTCAATAAGGCCAAGGATTTCAAGCAAGTGCAGGAACAGGAGGTCAAGCGTATTCAGGACCGCATGAAGGAAT
>JAQGAU010004887.1:0-10927 GCA_034698045.1 Paramacrobiotus richtersi | reverse complement strand
GATATCTGGAAAAAAGTCCCAAAGACGAGCGCAGAGTGCCAGAGGCGTTATTCAGTCTTGCATGGCTATATTTTACATCAGGAAGCAACGATGAAGAAAGCCTGCAGAAAGGAAAAGACTATTATACAAAGGCTTGTGAGGCGGACACATGCCGTCTCAAATGCTTCGAAGCCGTTCCAGAAAATTTCCCGCCTAAACAGCTGGCTATGGCCTTTATGGAGAAGAATGAACAGTCAACTGTACCGATCATCTGCCTCCAGTGCGGAAAAGAAAAACCATTGTATAAATGTGCCTGTAACGTAGCTAAATACTGCTGCAAAGCGTGTCAAAGGTCACACTGGGATGTGCACAAACCTCGGTGCGAAGCCAAGTGCGTAAAGGTTCCCGGGTTGACACTAAACTAGTATGTCCCGTTAATAATTACAATGGCGATTCTGGTGCAATCTGAAAATTATATTCGGTCAGTGACCTGCATACCTTGTCAGTAGCAATATATATTGTTGTATGAAGGAGTACTAGTTCTACCTATTAGTGCAGTCAGCCTACGGTTTACATGAATAAGCCTACAGTTAATACTGGGATGCGCTGTGCGTATGGACTGCATTAAGAGGGTTTTGGCTTGTGGAAAACAACTAACCCGCCAATATGGTTTCTGCTAAAGTTAAGACATGAGATGTTGTTATCGCTCTAACGGACTGTCATTGAAGTCGGCATACTTGGTTGAGACACTCATAATTTCTGTCTGCAGCCGCCATTGTAAAATGACTGGAGAGCTCTCTACCTAGCTAGGAATCAAGGATAGTTTCTTTCTTACCCTGAATAAGGCGATAACAGGGTACCAAATTTTTTGGCGAAGGTCGCGAAATAACGGAAGGTATGACGGATACCCATGCCGGACCATGCGTGCCTGCCACGTACACGGTACAAGTGAATTATCAGTTAGTCATTCGGTACACGGAGGTTTAGTTGTGAGTGAATTTGTGAAAGTGACCGGAAATTTTTACCAGAGTTATCTCTGCCAAGATAACACTGACAATGCAAGTTTCTAAGTTGATGGAGTTTAATGCTGTGTTATCGATATTGAGTGTCTGCTTGAGGCTCGGCCGGTGAGCTGGTACTGACTGCAGCATCCCCCGAATACAACAAATACCGAATACGACGCCGTAGTTTGTAGTCGAAACAGCCGCGCTTGCGCAACTTACAGTAGATGTCTATACTTTCCGTAGAGGAAGAAGTAGCCAATCGCTATTTAGCTTTGACTTGTGGTTCAGTCACTTGCTCTGAACAATCTTTTGATGAATCGCGTTTGACGCGCCAGTGAATTATTATGGACTGTGCAAGTGGAAAAGACGGGCAGCAGTTTCATGATGAAGCAGCTACATCTGCTCACATTCAGTATGCAATTAGACTCGCCCACAGTCGTCTGCGAGATTTTGCAGTTACGGTCATCACAGGCAAGGATTCGCGACTGACGCCAGAAAAAGTCAGCCACTTCAAAACAAAGCATCGCGATTTCAACCAAACCGTTTACTTTATCCAGAACAAATGGAAAGCCGGCGGGTTTGTGAATTTACCGAACGGGAAGGTTTTGTTATCCTATCTGCGTCGCTGTCCAAATATTCGAAATGTTGTGTCGCATCAAAACTTTATGGATACCGATAGCAGCGACAGGGCCATTGAGACACTGTGCCATTTAATTAAAGAGATCGGATTTCCAGAAGACGCTCAGCGCATTCGGGATTACAACAAGCCAACAATGATTCGACAGGGCCTGGAAGCTCCAAAATGTTCTTGGGAACAGCTGAAGCAGAAGGGCAATAACCACTACAAGGAAGGTCAATACACCGAAGCCATGATAATATACACGCAAGCATTGAAGAAAAATCCTGATGCGCCGGTTCTGTACTCAAATCGGGCATTATCAGAACTGAAGCTGGGTCGCTTGGAAGAGGCACGTAATGATGCCGAAGATGCTCTTCAGCTGGATCCCATGTGTGTAAAACACCATCGCATTTTATCAGAAGCACTAATGAAACTGGAACTTGTTGAGGAAGCACTGGCGGTCTGTCAGCGAGGTCTTCAGCTGGATCCACAAGACGGCGTGTTACTGGTCCGCTTACGCGACCTTAATTCAGTCATGCTCATGCATCAGACAGACAAGAATCCGAGAGATGATCCCAAGGAAAGCATCGAGGGGACACCACAGTTCAAACAAGATTTCCTGAAATACGTACTACAATGTGTCGAGTTAAAGCCTAGTCCGAACGACATCCGTGTCGCGGATGATCTTCCTCCCAAGGAGTTTCTGGAAGAGCATTTAAGGCTGGACAAATTTGTGCGAGAGGGACATAATTCCTACAACGGAATGCGAGGCCGCATAAAAGATTACGGACGCGCATTTGAATGCTTCAGGAAGGCTGCGGATCTCGGAAGTGCAGAGGGCCAGTACAATCTCGGGCTGTTGTACGCAGCGGGACAGGGCACGAATATTGATTATGGTCTTATGCTGAAATTTTATCGCCTTGCTGGATCTCACAAGCCGTTCGTCAGTCGAGGAGGAAATATTTCGCATGTGATAGGTAATAAATAACCATCTTTCTCAAATACCGCTCTTTACTTGCATAACCCCGACCCGTATGTTTCTCAGGAGTCGCGGAAGCCGAAACCGGTTTAGGAAATGCCTATCGAGACGGGCGAGGTGTGGACATAGACATGAAGAAAGCGTTTTCACACTATATCAAGGCAGCCAATTGGGGACAACCAGAGGCACAGAACAATACGGGTTGGTGTCTGTACCGCGGAGAAGGTGTGGCAAAGAATTTGGAATATGCTCGTATGTGGTACCAACGGGCAGCCGAGCAAGAAATCGCCGAAGCGCAAATGAACTATGCGGCAATGTTGGAAAAAGGGGAAGGAGGCCCAAGAGACGAGCATCGAGCATTCGAATACTTCAAAAAAGCAGGCGAACAAGGCTGTCCAGGGGCTTTGGAAAAACTGCAGCACTTGTCCTTAAATGGGGCAGCTACAACAACGCAGCAGGATAGTTTCAGAACGATGGTATTCGACAATTCGATTAAAAACGATGTGCAAACTTTGCATTTCATGGTAAGCACAGAGCAAGTTAAACCTCTAAAGTCAGAAATTTGCAACGGCTTGGTGTAGGATAAGTTATGCAATAGGCAGAGTAATAATCTATTTACAATACATGGATATTCCCAGTGTGCGTTTTTTTTGAGTGCTGGGAATGTCGCCCGAGAATTGTGAATAAGTTTGATCATGGCACCGTAATTACCGGTAGAACTACTTTTACTCGTTGGTTTGACTCTGGTAACGGCAGACCGATTTTGGCTTCTGCCCATTTCTTCGTGCTACAGGGCGTCTGTGCGATACTGCCGATTAAAACCAGTAACTCATGGGATGAAATGTAATTTATTTTTGACGAAATGTTTTCATCAAAGAATGCCGTTGACACACTGCTACTTTCCTGTGACCTATTCTTACGATTATAGGGAAAGGAGTGCAAAGATATAGGCGACTATGATTCGGCGATCTCGTTCTGGATAAAGGCATCTGATAAAGGTCATCTGGAATCAAAGATTGCGCTATGGAAAATATTGCTCAAAAAGAAGCAGCGATACAGAGAAGCATTTACTTA
The DNA here is from genome assembly GCA_034698045.1 of Paramacrobiotus richtersi. NCBI lineage: Eukaryota > Metazoa > Tardigrada > Eutardigrada > Parachela > Macrobiotidae > Paramacrobiotus > Paramacrobiotus richtersi. Next base: position 7,272 of record JAQGAU010004887.1, on the reverse strand, counting down.
CTGCACAGAAGCCAGTCAAGCAGGAGACGCCCAGTCGCAGTTAACTCTCTCCGACCTCTTGGCAAAAGGCATTGGTTGCAAAAGAAATCCCGATGCCGCCAGAAAGTGGTTTCAGCGTGCTCAGCACCATTTCAACTTGGATGCGAAACAGTTTGAAGAAACTGTGAGTGCTGCGAAAGATGTGTGCGATTTTGAGGAGAGTTATTCGTTGCCAACTGACTCCGTGAGCTGGAGCGATAGAGCTGAGCGGTACATGCGACGAAAAGCAAACCTACCACGTGCATCGGAAGATTATTTGGACGAACTAAGAAAGCTCAAGCAACCAGCACCATTACCAGCACCATTTAAACTTCCAACTGACGAAGATGGAATACTAGCAGCTATCAGTGCAGCCGAAACCGGATCTCTGACTGGTCAAAGTGTTCTCACTGCCCGATGGATGATTGCTAAAGCTTTCGATGCCTGGAGATCCCATGACTGCGATCGGGCGTTTGCGCTTCTTCGTGAATCGCATCGCTATGATGATATCGTCAGATTCAAAGACCCTGGCATGGTTTCCTACATTGATAGAAGAAAACTGGCCACGCCTGATGCCATGTTTGTTAGAGCATGCAATTATGGCAACGACATAAAAGGTATGGAGTAATAGCTGGCCTTCTCGGAAAGCAGCCCATCAGCTGTAATTTCAACACAATCAAACTTATTAATTTCGTCGTAGGAACGGTTATGTGGACGTGTGTGGTTAAAAAATGTGGTTATGTGGACGCTGATCAGAAGTGCGTGTATGTTAGCTGGCAGTACTGTATATCCATTGTATGTATATACAGTGTATTATAACATACACACACTCCTGACTAGCGTCCACATAACCACATTTTTCAAGTGTCCGTTAAAGACTGTGCTATTAACATTTCTGCTCGCTTCGGTGAGTTCGGTCCACCAGTGCCCGCAAACAGCGAGTGCACTTACCTAGTAATAATAATATTTGGCATATATGTAGATAGTTAAACTAGCCGAGCAGTACAGTTGTCAAATTTAACGAGATAAATTCAAAAAATATTGTATCAATTTTAGGAAGCATTGCGTACCTGGAGCGCAGTATTCGTTTACATCCCATGGAAGCCGACATGCATCACCTACTTGCTTCGTGTTACGGTTTCGCAGCTCATTTTAAAGAAACCCTAGCAAGTGCACGGCGAGCTTACGAACTGGAACCGCGGCCATACTGGTTGTACGCCATAGCGACTGCCATTAGGATGCTCTACGAAACCACACGCCCTCAGAAATCGAATAAAGAACATCGGCAGAATTTAAACAACGATGCGCTGCAAGCGTATCAGAAATATCTTGAAGAGAATCCTAAAGATGACCGCAAAGTGCCGACTGCTTTATTCTGCATTGCGCAACTACACCATCTGAATAACGCTCATGTTGAAACGGTCAGGGACTGTTACAAACGGGCTTGTGAAGCCGACGCTCGTCGTCTTCCGTGTTTTCATGCGGTGAATGAGTGGTTCCCTCCGAAAAAACTTGTCGAAATGTACCTGAACGCGTCGGAAGCGAACATTCTCCATTCATTAACTTCGGATGACGAAAACGATGTAACAGAACAAGCAACGAACGGCTGTCAGGAATGCGGAGAGGTGGACCCGCTCTATCTGTGTGTCTGTCGTGAAGCGGCATACTGTGGTAGAGAATGTCAGACATCGAACTGGCGGACTCACAAAGAGACCTGCACGGCAAAGTTTGCAAGAATGCAGAAGCTACAAAACATGTAGCAGTGCAGCTGGATCCTAAAACATGTTTCTGCCGAGCGGGTACCCTTAAAAAAGGCGTTCGGCTTGTCTGGCCGTATTGTTTTCTTGACCTCCTGTCTCCTGACCCTCAACGGCAGTCCAGCGGCTAATGCTAATACTTGGTTGTTGTCGTTGTTAGATCTTTCGCTTCTGTTTTGCCGATCCCTGTTCGGTGTGTGGCTCATGAGCTGTACGAGCGACAACGCTTCTGAACATGAAGTGTGAGATAATCGATCTTGAATATGACTTTTAACGCGGCGCCATTAGTGCACGCTATCATAATAATAACAATAACATTTTTCGACAACAGAAGGTTAAGACGGTACACTGAGGTTTCGAAAGTACGAGCACCCGTCCTGTCAACGTGTCCGGGTCAACTCCATAATCAGCGCGGTATATACACGGTGTGGTGCACATTGGCTACAGTACATCACATTACATTTAGCTTAGAATACGAAACTTCATTTTCAGACGTCGATTGTGCTAGACAAATTTAGCTGTCAGTACAAATATATAAGTATAATATATGAATAACTACATCCATTACATAGATGAACAGACGAATAAAAAATAGTTACATAGGTGAAGTAGATGAATATGTAAGTGATTGCGTAGATGAATAAAAACACATTAAGCCACATAAATTTGTGGGAGTGGAACGGCCGCTTCATAACAGTTTTCTTTCTTTTTCTTAAAATTGTTTATCATAAACAGAAAAAAAGCTAAGTTTCAGTAAGAATGTAACATTCATGATCAAATAATGTTCGCGTACAGTGTATAACCCTGAATTCAGCAGAAAGAAATTACAACAGTCACCGATCGCGCAGTGAACGTACCAAACTAAAGACACTTTCACTCGGTATAGTCCGACCGACTCCGACGTTCACAGCGCCGTGCATGTTCGTAACTGTAAGTCATTTGCTATTAATATTACTTGTCAGCTTTGTTGAACCCGTTCGCCGTCGCAATAATGCATAGTGATCTTTTTAACCGGATATGACGAAATCTTGTCGTGTTCACGCACACCCGGAAATAAAAAGCGCCGCACGTTGCCATCATGGCAAGAAAACCCAGAATATAAAATCTGTTCTTGCAGCAACAATCTAACAAGTAAGAGTTAAGTAGTTTTACACATCGTACTCAATATCAGTGCCTAAAACAGTCATTATGAATTCGTACGTATTCCTCACTGGACTTGTGCTGGTTCTGGTCCCGCACTTGAATGTGCTATTCACTGTCGGTAAGTATTTGTATGACCTTCGGATATTCTTTTAACTAACACTGGCAACATAGTCGACTACAGAATATGCAAATAAGAATCTGTTTCCGCAAACAGTTGTGTATTAATCTTCCGTCATGATTAAGTACTCTTTATGCAGACGCCTGCTCACTGCAACAACCACCGAACGTTTGCAACGTACGTATAAGCAATTATTGCAGTTTTGTATTCGGTATCGTTATTCGAGACTCTCATTGAATCTTTTTATGAACTCTTTCATCTTTAGAATGTGACTTGTCCGTATGGAAAAACGTGTCATCCGTACTTTGCGACTTGGTGCCAGAACCGCGTGCTGGACTTTTGTTATCCACCATTTCCGGTGTGCGGTGATGTTACGGGTAAGAAAGCTATAGCTTTGTTGTCAGATAGGGGTGCTTTTACGAATTCTTCCACTTTAAACTTGTTTTCATATTCAAATCTTTCTTGATTAAAAATTTCTACAGCGAAATTACAATCATGTCACTTGTAAGTTTATACGTACAGTATTTGTCACCATGCTAATGTGTTCACTTGATTCGTTACAGATCCCTGTAAGGTGCGTATGGTGTCGGATCATTTGTTGACAAAGAGTTTAACCCTTAGTTTCCACAATGGTCATGTGATGGTATTGCCAAAGGATCACCATTACAGGTCACAGTGTGCCCATATGGAACGGAGTGTTTTTCGGTCCAAGATCAATGTAGTAGCGCGGGATGTACCATCAAAGCCCAGTGCGAAGGTGAGATCGTGTTTTCGGTTCAAGTAGCAAAACCCTTATTGTTACGAGGGGTGCTGTGCCCAGTGACCTAATCACGGCCCAGTTAAATATGACACGCAGTTTTTCGGTACTGGAAACTTTACGTACCATTACAGTTCGTTGTTTTATAACAATTATGTGAAATTAGTGATTTATCGTTTCAGCTACCAGTAAGCCAGGAACGTGTCCCCCTCCGAGACCGGTCGGCATCGGCGACTGTGATACTTCGTGTCAGAACGATGCCAAATGTCCGTCCGGGATGAAATGCTGTACAGGTGTGACTGGGACAGGTACATCCAAGTTCTGCTTCCGGACGCTACTGACAACCGGCCGTTAACAGGATCCGTGGGTTCCGCGCTGTAGTGGTGAAGATAAATTATGAAATAATGACGATAGCGCAGGAACGTGGTTATGACATCACGGACAGATACGGAGTTTACAACTGACGTACGGCCCAAGAAATCAAGTCCGCGAGTTAAAATTTGTTTCATTGTAAAACAAACGTAGTTTATTCCAATAATTATCTGATAATTCTGCGGGTTAGTTGTTGTTAGTTAGACGGATAGCGCACTCTTGAGAACAAAGTAGTGCAATAACTCGTGATGACTAGTGATAGCCTGGCTGCTGCGCGAATAAAAAATGCGTACTGTGTATTTTTATTACAAAAACTAGGTATTAAACTTCTCTTTACGTGCGTAGCGTAATAATGCTTTACGCGTGTCTGATGACATTGCGAAGAAGGATGAACTGCCAACTGTACTGATCATCTGTCTGCAATGCGGAACAGAGAAACCACTAAATAAATGTGCTTACAACGTGGCTAACTACTGCTGCAAAACAACGTGCCAAAGGTCACTAGAATATACACAAACCTCGGTGCAACGCGAAAAGGTACCCGGGTTGACCCTTGACTAGCGCCTCCCGTTATGGTGCCAGCTTTACTGTTCTCTGAAAATCACGGTCGCTAAGTGATCCAGAGTTGTGTTACGAGCCGTGCTTTACCAAAGTGGACTGCTGCAGTGAATCGAATGTGAGCAATCATCGTAGTTAACAAACTATTTATTCCTGTAGGATGCAATTCAAAATCCTCCATACTGGTAATCATTTTAAACGACTAATCAAGAATCTCAAAAACAAAAGCGACGAATCTAACCTGAAAGAAACAGTAACATAAATTTATGGACTGCCAAAGACAGTTAAGAAAAAGACATCGATACACATACAAAAGACCATTTCACGATTATCCGCTCAACATTTGTAGGCTAATAAAGTTTTTGCAGCTTTTGCATTCTTGCAAACTTAGCTTTGCAGGACTGCTTGTGAGTTTGCCAGTGCGATGTTTGACATTCTCGACCACAATACGCCGCTTCACGGCAGACACAGACATAGAGAGGGATCCTTTCTCCACATTCTTGGCAGCGGTTGTTCGCCTGCTCCGTTGCATCATTTTCGTCATTTGACCTTGCTGAATCAGAAATGTTCCTTTCGAGCGCGTTCAGGTAAATCTCTACAATTTTTCTCGGACCGAACCATTCATCCACCGCCTGGAAACACGGAAGACGACGAGCGTCAGCCTCACAAGCCCATTTGTAGTAATCCTTCACCTTTTGAACATCAGCATCATTCAGGCTGTACAGCTCCGCCATGCAGAATAAAGCAGCCGGCACTTTGCGGTCATCTTTGGGATTTCCTTCCAGGTATTTCTGGTACGCTTGCAGCGCATCCGTTTTCGAACTCTGCCGATGCCCTTTACCCTGTTTCTGAGGATCTGCGTTTCGGCAAAGCATTCTAGTGGCAGTTGCTATGGTGTACAGCCAGTTGGGCCGCGGCTCCAGTTCATAAGCTCGTTTTGCACTTGCCAAGGATTCCTTGTACCGCTTATCGAAACCGTAGCACGCAGCCAGCAGATGATGAAGGTCGGCCTCCATGGGATGAAGATGAATACTGCGCTCCAAGTACGCGATGCTTCCTAGTCAAGACAAAATCGGTTTGCATTTACATGACAGATTTCGATATAGCTTACGGCTGTATGCGGCGTATTACGCCAGTGCACAGCAATGAGCTGAGTAATAGCCTAACACCAGCTTTACTATCCAAAGAGAATTGAAACTGGCTCACTGTTTTCCGGGGTGTTATAGCCAAAGCGCGGCTTTCCGAAAATGGCAACTACAAACGTAAACAGTATAAGTCTGTACTCGTACCTTTGATGTCGTTGATGAAATTACACGCTCTGACGAACATGGCATCAGGCGTGGTCAGCTTTCTTCCCTCAATATAGGCAGCCATGTCTGGGTTTTGGAATTTAATGATATCATCGCAGCGATGCGATTCACGGAGAAGCGCAAACGCCCGATCGCAATCCTGGGATGCCCAGGCATCAAAAGCTTCAGCAATCATCAAACGGGCACGGAGAACATTCTGAGCAGTCCGGGATCCGTTTTCCGCTGCACTAATTACGGCCTGTTTTCCGTCTTTTCCGATTGATAGTGTAAAGGTTGCTGGTAGCGGTTCCGGTTGCTTGCCGAGCTCTCTTAGTTCGTCCAAAGAATCTGCAGCTGCACGTGGTAATTTCGCTTCCGATATCATGTATCGGTCGAATCGATCAGGCCAGCTCAAAGATTCCGTCGGTAATGAGTGACTTCCCTCAAAATCGCAGACCTTTTTTCCAATGCTCATACTTTCTTCGAATTGTTTTGCATCCAAATTAAAATGATGCTGCGCACGTTGGAACCACTTCCAGGCGGCATCGGGATTCCTTTTGCAACCAATCCCCTTTGCCAGAAGGTCAGCGAGGGCTAGCTGGGACTGGGCGTCTCCTGCTTTACTAGCTTCTGTACAGTAATTGAACGCTTCTCTGTTCCGCTGCTTCTTCTTGAGCAACACTTCCCATAACGCAATTGTCGATTCCATGTGGCCTTTCTCGGACGCCTTCATCCAGAACGCGATCGCGGAATCATAATCGCTCTTGTCCTTGCACTGATTTCCCTATGGTCATCAGGTTAACAAATTACACATCCTGTTTTACGATAGGGAATAAACGATAGGCTGACTATGTCTCCCGACTATTACCACTCGATCTTTTTCACATTTCCCACTGTCGGAAAATATTTAATTTGTGTGAATTTGTGTAAACTTTTATTACGAAAACCGCATCAGAAAACAAAAGCCCGAACACGAGACACTACTGGAAAATTCAAAAATTAAAGAAACATCAAAAATCATTTGGATGTTTAACAACTGCGGAAGTCTAATGTTCCGATGCTTACCATGAAATGTAAAGTTTCCACATCATTTTTGCTCGATTTGTCGAAGACCATCGTCCTGAAACCCTCCTGCTGTGTTGCCGTGGCAGCCCCATTCATTGACATGTGCTGAAGTTTCTCTAGAGCTCCTGGACATCCTTGTTCGCCTGCTTTCTTGAAGTATTCAAATGCCTGATGTTCATCTCTTGGGCCTCCTTC
>JAQGAU010004886.1:0-10929 GCA_034698045.1 Paramacrobiotus richtersi | reverse complement strand
CAGACGAGACATTCCAGCCGATAAGTATGAAGGCTGCCGTTCCGGGGCGCAAGATGTGCGTTTTAACAAGGACGTTACAGTTGCCGAACCCCATCAGATGGTAAGCGGCATCTAAAAAATGCAAGTACAAAATAAACTACAAAATAATAACAGCGACTATTTGCCCTACAGTATGTATCTTCCGTTGAATATCTATTGGTTTGCGTGTTATATAGCTTGCATATGTAAAGTGGTGAGAAACGTATAATTTATGCAACAATCCAAAGCGACAGTATTCCTAGTCTCTAACGAAACCGGAAACTAAAAATTAACAAACTGCTTTTTATTTGCAGATTGTGAAGAGAAGTCATTCGGTGTTTTGCTTCTGTTCTTGGGATAATTACTGCAATGTTTCGGCAACTTTAGATTGCAATGTTGGTGTTATATGGCTGATGTTAATTTCAACTGCCATCCATATTTATCTAGCATTAATAGACAAAATTTAGTGTAGCACTAACAGTTATTAATAAACTGAAGTAACATGCAGCTGCATCTGTGATATGCAATTTCGCTGGACAATGCAACCTTACTGTGTCATTGGTCGTGTCTAAATCTGTAACGTTGCTTTCAAAAACGCTTCAAAGCTCTACTGTTATTAATGTTTTTATTAATTTTTGGTGTTAATTGGACACCCAGGTTCATGTTTGTTCAATGAACGAGAATGTGAAGTAAACTAAACGCAGTGTGATAAAATACTATTGGTAGAAGTTACATTAAAACCAATTTAGTGCTGAAACCAGACTCGAAAAAACACTATTTTTATACTGCCAGTTGACGGTTTGTGCTCACCTCTGCGGTTGGCAGTTTTCTGCCGAACAATGTGAGTGACGTAGCACATTTGCGGATTTTCCTTCACCTAGGCTCGCCTCAGCTGTGATTCCGATGTTTTTCGGCTGCTTTGCCGTTTCGTCCAGTTCGTGACTTCGGTCTTCTTTCGCCATCTTCTCAGTTTTGCGATTGGAAGTTTACGGTTTAGCTATTGATCGGTGTGCATGTTTATCCTTCGCACTCTCACCAGGAGCACGGTTCTCACACATTCCTATCAGTCCTGTTCCGCTGCGGAGACTTTTACCCGTGAATTTCAACTGTGTTGTGCTCGCAAAATGAGTGGTGATGGAAAGAAACCCGAGGAGGATCTTGGCAAGAAAATGCTGCAGCAGGTTAGTTGTTTGGCATCTGTACCAGATAACAAAATACTCCATACCAAATAAATTCTGAAATCAGACGTTAAACTGTTTTGTTAGTGTTGTATTCACAGTTTAACTTGCTTAGTCATATAAATTTAATGATAAAAAACTTGATTCAGTAGTAACTGAGTTGTGTAGTTGTGTAGTAAATGAGACGATATTATTGAATAATTAATTTAGCTGATTATTTCAATTATTAACCTGCCTGTTGTTTTTTAATGAAATATTATGTCTGCTATTTTGTACTTGTGAATATAGTATATACGTATTTATTGTTTATGTTTAGTCACAATTCCGGAACTGGATAAAAGGTAAGATCCCATTATGATATCTTATTATTATTATTAGAAAAAATATTAGCTGTATGAGTCGGTATGACCAAAGTTTTTCGACGGTCATTATTGTCATTCACTGCACTTTTTTAAATATAAAAGTTTGCATTTTGCTAAAAGTGTAAGGTATCATCATTTACATTTTTTTCCTTAATCCGCGGCATTATGGATTTTTGCGTTGCATACACACTGAATTTAGAAGCGAATTATTAAAATTAATGATTTTCGTAGTGTGTGAGCGCAAAATCGTCGGACACTGCTCTCGAATGCATTACTGTGTACTATTATAAAAGCTTATAATCATTCCAGTAACACTGGCAGTGGGACGAATGGGTTTTAATTTTTATTTTAGACGGAATTAATTTCAGTCTTTGGGAGAACTTTTACTTTCGGTAAATGGAATTCTAAAATGACGCTATTGCAGTCATTTAAAAATGTCATTAAATTCATAACAAAACCGAATATTAATTTTTGATTTCCGCAACTGCGAAAAAAAATGCTCACCTACGATGTGTAACGGAGATTAATCGTTTCTTTATGTTCAGCGGATGGATCCAGTGAATTTCCCGCGGAAGCCAATCGCTACCATCTGTATGTTTCCTGGGCTTGTCCATGGGTAAGTCAAAAGACGTAGTCCATGGGCACGCGTTCGACTTCATGGTTCTGCTGCAGCACAGTGGCCGCTTGATAACCACAGTCTTAAATAATTGTAAAAATTCCGTCTTTTTACTGCATCGTAGTATAGGTTTTCGCACATTCAGTCCGGACCCGGTTTCTGTGTGTTTTACTCGTATTTGCTTGTTTTCTTCCAGTCCGGTTTGTTAAAAAGCGCTTAAAAACTGCTTATCTAGAAGATTTTTTTTTCTTTTGGTTGCATTGATATTCGAAATTAACTTGATTTTCTGTGTAGACGAAAGTATATTTTTAGGCCCACCGAACCATCATCGGTCGGAGTTTGAAAGGGTTGGAAGATGTTATTTCCATGACAGTGGTCGATTGGGAACTCGATCGCAGTAAAGGTGAGGGAAAATATCGAGATATAAGACATGAAATATATATGATGTACTACATAAATTTATTATTATTTACTGTAACTGGTTCTTCATTTCTGCTGTTGGTAAACTGCAGCTTTGGTTGACTCTGTTCCACACTCCTTATCTATGCGATAAGTAGTTATGTATTGCAGTGGAATGGCTCTAACTCCTCCCTCAGGTCGAATGAGCCGTGATAAAACAGCTGGTACTTGTTAATGCGATTAAATACTAAAAAAATGTTTTGTGAGCCTGTATCCGTTTTTAGCAGCCTGAGGGTTACAGTTTCGTTGTACAAAAAGTTTAAATTGCCTAATTTGGAAGCAAATTCCGTAGATTTTATTAATTAGTTGTATTGTTTTTACCGTTAATGTAGAAGTAAATTTTTTACTAGACTGTTTGTTATCCGTTTTCGTAACTGTTTTTGTTTATTTTCGTTGTAGGATGGTCAATCAATCCAGATGTGAGTGAATATCTAACGAAGTGTTTTTCAGTTACGTTGATTAATTTCCGATATTTTAGCGTCCCGGATCGACCGCCGATGATGTTAATCATGTTAAACTCTTGAGAGAGTTGTATGAAAAATCTAGTCCAGGTAATTTTCTTAAATATACATATAGATATATAATTTTCTTTTTTTACATATTACAAAATTTTGTCAGTTTATTAATTATGATTTATGACTCGGTTTGTCATGATATCAGGTTACGATGGCCGGATTACGGTGCCGGTTTTGTGGGATAAACAGGTACGTAATTGTAACAGTGGTGGTTGGATTAAGTGAAACGAAGGTATTTTAAAAATGCACGGATATAATTAGAAAAAGACCATCGTTAATAACGAAAGCCCTGAGATCCTGCGGATGTTTGCCACGCAGTTTGATGCTTTGAGCAAGACCGAAGAACAGAGGAAACTGGATCTGTATCCGGTGAACCTGCAAAAGGAAATCGATACCATTAGCGAATGGGTCAATGAGTAAGCATGCCTGGCACTTGAAAGGTTAAATGAAATGTGCTTAAAGCAATTTAATGATTTTTACCGGTGAAAACTGTGACGTAATTACGTTAATAATGCAACAAATTAAAATCAATTTCGATATTAATATATCGAATTAATTCTCATGGCAGTTTTGACGCTTTTTGCTCAGCTGATATTTGGAGCTGATGTTTCAGCAACGTATGACGATAAATCTGTAAATTTCGTGATAAATTTTATTAGCTAAAATTTTGAGTTTATCTGTGAGTTTATTTTAACCTCAACATTTTATCTGTTTATTATGATATATTTTTCATATTCAATATCGCAGTTGATCTTATTCTGTTTGTTGTGCAGAAATATTAATCGAGGAGTGTACAAGTGTGCATTCGCCAAAACCCAGGCGGATTACGATGTGCCGGCGAAAGCGCTGTTCGAGCATCTCGACAAGGTAAGAAAAGTGAACAGAAAATACGTACTCCAGAAAAACCGGTTGGGTAATGTTTTTCTTACCATTATTAGGCTGAACGTATCTTATCCAAACAACGCTACCTGACCGGCAGCCAAATGACGGAAGCGGATATCAGACTGTTTACCACTCTGCTGCGCTTTGACCGTGTCTATTACGTCCTCTTCAAGGTTTGTTAGTGCTCTTGTGCATGTTTTAAATTGATTGTAATGAGTTTCACCGTGTACAGTAGGAATGTGTGATGACAACATTTTTCGCTGGATGATTAACCATACCGTACCTATTTTGTATGATTCTCAGTTCAGTAAATCAGTCTTTAAACAAAATTTCGGCTCCCGCATATCAGGATAAAAGCGATCAACGTTTATGCATAAGGTACATAAGGCGTAGCATAGTGGCTCGTGTCTCCATTAGTTTCACCAGTTTGTGTGGTTCACGTATGAGAAACAGGCGATTAACCTGTATGTGCCTTGGGTTTCTTATCTTTGCGTGATAGCGTAATTTCCCGATGCGATTTTTACGTTTTAGACTGGACGCAGTTTTTATCAGTTTTACGTGCGGTTTTAATGAATGTGTACAAACACGAAATCTGCCGTGATGAATTACCGAAAGGTCTTGATCCGGTGGTTAAGCGTTCCCCATTCGGTCACATGACCGAATTGTTGTAATAAACTAAAGTTGTACATCAGTCATTTCTTTTTAAATTGTCATAATTTTTTTAATTAGTTTACAGTTGTACCATCATTGCCGTGCCTGGCCAGTACGACTTGTGTCGTAATTCAGCCGGATTTGTCGATTTTGGCTCTTGTATTCGCATAATAGATCTACAAATGTTGATTTTACCTGTTTTAACGAATCTGATATTGTTAGTGCGCCAAGAAGCAGATCGTCAACTATCCGAATCTGTGGGGCTTTGTACGCGATATGTACCAGAAGCCGGCCATTAAGAAAACGGTCAACATGGACCACATCCGTAACCATTACTACAACTGTTTCAAGGATCTGAATCCCAATGGCATTGTTCCCATTGAAGCCGACATTGACTTTGACGAAGCACATGGACGTGAAAAACTCGGCGCTTGAGTGGAACGAAGGAAAACGCTGCGACTCTGTGGAATTGGATCATAAATCATAGAGCAGTCATTTAAAGCGCAAGCATCATTTTTATCAGATTTTAAACGTTTTATTATGTTAGTTAACAACTTAACGGTGTTGGGTTAGGGAATGTTGTTTGCTTTGTCCTCAAGACAGTGGATGCTTGTGTGTAGTTTTTAGAGGTCCGCTGGAGAATTGACTCGTCTACTGCGGTAATATAATTATGGATATGCGCTGTTTTTCGCTGGTGGTGTGCATAATAGCTGTAAGCATTCCATGGGCACAGTTAAAGCGAGCTCTGATAAAAACCATGTTCTGTAATCTGTAATAAAATCGGACTTTGCGACCGTTATTCTGTATTTGTTTGCCTTCAGAAAATGTATCTTAAACGTAAACTGCGTATGTGCATAACTTACAGGACGTTTTAGCTGAACTTCAATTGACAAGATATTAAAGATCCGCGGATTGTGAAATGGAGCCGAACTCGTGCAGATTACTAACAGAAAGTCTTAATATCTGACTCTAGATGTACCTATAATACGCTCGGCCGCCCCGTAACATAAAAATCCCGAATCCGGTAACAAATCAGCAGAAACTGAAAACGCCATTAGACTCCCCATGGTCATTTAAAATTTATAAAAATATAAAAATATTCTATCGACAGCACTGGCTCATGTGTGGAATGTTCAGGTCACCTTGAAACCACCTAATAAAACAGTTCGGTTTCTGAGAACAATACAACTTTTTTAATCGTATAAAATACATTCCGACATTGAAAAATATCAAAAAGTAGACCCAAGCTCGATCAGAACCAAAAATACCGCACAAATATTTATAAATTAATAATTCCGTAACACCGTTCAGGACGAACGTTTTGCAAAAGTCATCAAAATAAGACTCAACACAACCTGAGGTGAAAACAACTGACTCCTGAAAACGCATGAATTAATTCGCTGCTACTCTGAAAAATTAATTATTTTTATCACTGTAAAATGATGAGCGGGACCGCGTAAGAAGATATTTTTTAGTATGGTAGTATGTTTGAGAATAAAAAAGTCAACTACATACCGTAGCTATCTGCCGTACGTGCCATAGTGGTGACATGATTCTGTTGCCACCGGACGCCGAACAGGGAACATTTTTCTAAAATAAAACTCGGCCAACATAAAAGCGGTATCAATTTTGAAATGTTGTACATATCAAAATGGCTGAGCATTACAAACAGCAGAAAAAATCTTTCCATTTTATACAAAAAACTACATTAAAACCAGCAAGACTTCGGTGGGAAAAAAACCGTCTAGCTGAACAGAAAAAAACCGAGTAATCAGTTTCTGCCTTCGAAAGAGAATCTGTTCGGAGTAACGTTCTCGGACACTGCAGAAAAAGTAAAGTACCTGCGTAATAAAAGTCAGTTGTTGTGAACAAGTAAAAATTCGCAACCGACGATTGCGAACCACGTCGATCAAACCGAAAGATCGTTTCAAACTTCAAAGCAGAACTGTTCAAGACGTTCTTATTAGAAACGAATTCTAGTATCATTCTCGCTTAAACCAAAAATCCAAGAAAATGTCGGAACACGTTAGCCTGTCCACAAATCCGAAAATTCCGGCCGACGTAATACTTACCCGGCCAAAGTATTTTTTTATGCGAGATTTCTCTTGCGACGCTATCGGAGGTAAAATATGCATTTTTCCCATGACAACCCAAAGGGCGACAACTCTGCAGGTCTACAATTTTAATGTTTCGCGGATAAAAAGCTGTTCCATCGAAATTCCCCTACGATCGCCATTGAAAGGTCCTCCGGACACTTCGTCGTAGCTCAGCAGATATTCGGTGTTTTCGGCTGTGTCCCGGGCCTCAAAGACAACAGGTTTCATCCGTACTTTTCCCAAGTGACGTCAAACGACCAGGTCATACAGATGGTACTGCCCAAACATACGGAGACAGCCGGGAATTTTATAGTAAAATTCGGATAAAATGTCCAGATGAAAACGCGGTTATCAACGGGCGCAGGAAAAGTGTTGGAGTAAAACTGATCATCTGGTGGCAATTGGCAAATGTCCGGATAAAACCCGTAACCAACTGAATATTGGGTCTTCTGTCTTCGGATCCATTTTGAATATGGATCCCAAGAAACCCTGAGGCGGCAGCCGAAGATGTTTCTTGTAAATTACTAATTTGCTTCATTCATTAAGTAAGCAATTTGGTACCTGTACCACAATAACTGCCACCTGTATGGCTTATAATACAGTATGTGTTGCATGGGGCAATAATTCCGAAAACTGAAAAATTCCTGCTGGTAATTAGAACATGTCATAATTATTGGAAAAAATCGCTTATTTGAACGGTATCAAGCACTGAGCGAAATTGTGGCTATAAGCGGTCGTCTCTGGGAAAACATCTTGCGACGTCGATGCTGCACCATACAGTTTCCTAACGGGTTTTACACAATTTGAAATAATGTCCAGTGGAAAGGTAATGACAGTATATGAGCTTACCCACATTATTGACAAGCCTTACTCTTTATTGACCGGATTAATAGAGCGAAACATGGTTATTTTCCCTTCTCGCAGTTTGTGAGCTCCGATCAGCTGCCACGGTATGCTATATTACGATGGTTTTTAGTTCAGTCGTACTCAGCAATTTGCTACAATCAACATCCCGTTCGAAAAGCTAATAGAAAAGCTGCGTTTCGTACTTTATGATATCTACTTTACATTATGATGACTTTATCGCATGACTTTACCACGGAGGCTAAATATGACACTTATATGCAATACTTCATTATATTTACCACTAGTACAAACGATTTCACTGCAGTGAAATAAAATCAGTTGCATTGCCACAGAAGGGTCAGATCAACCAAAGAGCGATCCATGCGCCAAAGACATAGCGAGGCTAAACAATTTTTCCCATAATCTGGCCGAAGAGGTTTTTCACCATAATCACAAAAATCACTAAGTCTGTATGTTCTGTTGAACCAGATCGCTGTCATATTAAACTAGATCCTTTGGATTAATTCCAGGCAGAAGCTGATGATATGCTGATCGCGGATAGGCTTATGCATACGGAGGCGGACTCTCAGAAGCAACATGGTTTTCGGCTCCAAAATCCTCATATGGGGGCGGGGCATTAATCTGTTGGAAACCCTCTTCAGCATCCGCCCAGTGGTTGGGAAAGTGGGATTTTATTTCGCAAACCAGAGTGAATGCAAGGAGAACACCTGCAAGGACTGCGCATCCACAGTGGTACGACTGGACATATGACATGCACGCTCCCCACAATCTGGAGTAGTTGAACTCTCCAAATGCTTCCGGTAATTCTTCAGTCAGTCGCGCAGCGAAACTGGGAGTAAGAAACTGGACGATACCGAACACATTGTAGAGGACGGCCGCTCCGCACACTGCGGCGTGAATGGTGTTAACCGGAATACGTATCAGTAATGTCGTGTAGTTAACGGAAGCATAGCGCCCTTTAATGACATTCAGCAAACAGAATAAACAAATCAGGTTGACACACCCACAAACTCCAATATTGATGGCAAAGAGTGTTGAGTACACGAGACAAATCCCATCAATAATAGCTGACCGCATCAGCTGTTCCGTGCTGTCTCTTTCGCTATGTCTTCGCCCATATCCAGCATAGTGCAGGATCAACAGATGTCCGAAAATCCCGCTCAGAAATGCCGCCAGATCAGCAAGTAACGAGTTATCCATACCTGTAAAAGAGATTATTGGTATTATTATTATACCCCTGCAGTAGCCAAGAAGCCTGTTTAAAGGCATTTAAAACAGGATTAAGTCCTGATGACCGGCTATTGGAAATTTTTTGATTTTTAGAATTTTATATTGTTTTTAGTTGATTTTCGAAATAGAAATTTGGATAAAATCAGATTATAATCTAGATAAAAAAATAAAAATTTAGATCTCTGCAATCACTGCTAATGCCTCTTGTGCAGTAAATCCATACAGCTAGAAACTAAAGGATTGTACTTACCAAACGAAAAGACCTGGAAATTTGAAGTGTAGCGGCCAAGCATGTGGAAGAAAACACCGAACATTAAGTGGGTGAATGCCTTGTCCAGTTCAAAATTGGCAGAATTTCTCAGCGTTGACAGGGGAGGTAAAATGTGGTTCCGTAGGAATTCCATGATTCTCTCAACGACAGAAGACTTATGAAAGTGCTACAGCCTAGCTGTTTGGGTCTTATATACAAAAAATCATCGCGCATATCACGGCTGATGATTGCTTGTGGAATTTATTACTCTGGTGCAGAGGGGGAAATTTAAACACTTAAACCGCATAAGACCATGCAGTGTGTCTGGTAGCAGGTTGGAGCGTTGTGGACAAACGCCGCTTTTAAGCAAATATGCAGCGATTATACCCAGAAATAATTTTTCAACAAATCTTCCGCGGAGGATATTATCGGGACTTTGGACAGTGAATTTATTGGCCCGTTGTTGACCGAAAAACACAGTCGACAGCGGTAATCTTATAAGGTAAAACGGCCCCAGCGGATGTGGCGTGATCATGAAGCAGTTTAACGCCGAACGCAACTGCGACGGTTCGCATCGCTGGACTTTGTTTGACAGTTCTCACTTTCTGTTTTAATTGTTTTATTACCATTGTCTATGGTCGCTGCAAATATAACTTGATGTACTGATATCCTTTGAATTACAATATTTGAACATCTGAAATAGTATTTGTGACCGGCTACCTTTACTGCAGTTAATTCCGTGGTGTTCTTCAGCCGGCAGTCGTATATGCGTATTTGGTTTTACCGTTTACATGCGACTAGTCACTGTCACCTTAGTAAATTACGCACTAATTTGTTTCGAATTCTTCATTATAGGGTTTTCGTAGGTTTATGGTTAAGACTTCAGAATAAGCTACATTTTGTGCGTATGTATTTTACATAAACGCGACATATAAAAATAGAGCAGTTGTATACTTGAGCTGATTGGCAGATGAACACAATTAATGCAACCGCAGGTTGATCGCAGCCGACATACGCGTACATTCGTTTGAATTTCCTGTGACGACATTATTCACATTTCAAAACCAATACGCATGTTTGTACAAAACAGCATGGCCGTATTATATTGCTACCGACTGTACAGTACAAAATCTACAAATACATCGGCTGACAATGAGCGATCCGCTGTAACATACACAGCAATGCTAGGTGCCGTCATCATGAGAACAGATTTCCGCCGCAATCCGGACGTAGATTGTACTGAACTAGATTGTTTTAACTGTAGCTGGATTGCTTGGGATCAGTTTCGGCATACGGTGGCGGACTGTCAAAAACAACAGGATTTTCGATTGTGAGATCCGCATACGGGGGCGGAGGATTTGTCTGTAGGAAATCCTGTTCCGCAAACGCCCAGACGTTGGGAAAATGGGTTCTCTTCTCGCAGAGGAGGGTGAAGCCACTGAGAATAGCTGCAAAAACTGCGGCTACACAGTAGTACGAAAGGCCGAATGACATGCACACACCCAGCGATATGGAGTAGTTGTTTAGCTCTCCAAAGGCTTCTTCTACTTCTACCAGTCGGGCAGCAGCGAAATCGGGTGTAAGAACCTGGACGATGCCGACAATACTATAGAGAACGGCTGCTACACACATCCCAGTGTGAATGATGGAAACTGCACTTGAAGCAATACGTAGAAGTAATGCCTGTCGGTTAACGGAAGGAAATCGTCCTTTTATGATCTTCAACAGGTAGAGTAAACAGATCACGGTGACACAGCCACGAACTCCAATATTGATAGCAAAGAGTGCTGCATACACGAAGCCTA
>JAQGAU010004885.1:0-10931 GCA_034698045.1 Paramacrobiotus richtersi | reverse complement strand
GATAGTCTTTTCTCGCACACAGATAACTGATGATGGGTGGTTAAGTTACCACATATCTGCTGTTCACCCGAAGCTCCGCCTGGCAGTTTTGGTAGAATTTGACACCGGATCAAGTACCGGTAGGATAGCACCGCAATAGCACTAGCTGCAGTACTAATAAGCTCGTATGTATATATTCAACTATACGAGTAGATTTATCCGAGTAAGTACAGAGACCGCACATTTCGTCCCGCGTCGGCCTGAGCTTATCGATTCCGCAAATACTGTAACCGTAGTAACCGCTATTGATAGCGAGTCTTTGTAGTAGTTACTTACGTGCGTGTGATTTTTCTAACATAGTGGTCACAACTCGACAGTGATATGCACAAGAAATGCTTCGGCGATAAAGATGTCTTGCAAGTTGCAATCTGTCATGACACACCAGATTGACCAAATGGCGCACACCAGCTTAATCTGCGTGGAAAGTCTGGTTAAACCCATGGTTTTGCGCGAAGTGGTGCCATTACATGGGAGTGAATCATAAAAAACGCTCATGCATTGCTTTAAAAACTTTCAAGTCACGTCTTCAGTGTCCCTTTGTCCGTGTTTACGCGCTATTGCGCAATTCGGTGAGCAGGTTTGCAAAAACATGTCATCCTCAACACTCTCGTTTCCAGCCAGTTTTGTTTGGATATTAATGTATCATCAAGAGATACACTTGGATAGCTCAAAGAATCGGCTACACTAAGGTCGGAAGCATGTTTGTGACATTTCAAAATGGAATTAAAAAATTTTGAAATTCGTTTCAAAATTTACAAAAATGTCTGCGACCACAACAGGAGGCAGAATTACATGTGTAATGGTACCGTCTTGATGCATTGCAAGTCATTCATGGTACCGGTGTCTGTCCTAAGCCAAACGGCAATCTCAAGTCCACTCCGTATCAAATCGACAACCGTAGGATGCCAATCGCGTTGCTAATCTGCTCTTTCGACTCAAGTAAGACAGTAAAATCTTGCGGAAGTGGTTCAAATCAAATGTAAACTGTCGGAGAATCAGTTCGGATTCGAACGCTTACAGTTTTTGTTAGCGTCAACGGCATAGCCGGTGTTGTCATTGGTTTGGTTTTCATTGCAACTGCTTTTCCTGAATGAAGCATTTGCTGGAATTTTTCTCTGCAGCATTTGTCTAGCGTAAGACAGCAAATGCAACCCTTTGCTGCCAGCAGGTATACATAGGTTTATGTACTACATAGTTTGAGAAGTGCCATTCCGCCATCAAACAAAATTCAGAAGTTGTACGGAAGTAATTTTTTGAAAAGAACTCCTATGTACAGCCGACCGATGAACTAACAACCAGAGTCAAATGCTGCATTTAATAAGGGTGAGCGGACGACAGTACAGCTCACGTCCTAATCGCTTTGTAAGAGAACTACATAGTTACGGTCACCAGTTCGCTATTATACCATTGTGCATGATCTATCGTTGGAGATATATTCAAACCTGGACAAGCAGAATCCATTCCCCCATTCTTGGCGGTGTACGAGTGAGTCGGAAATGGTCGTTCAGAAGCGATAAATCAATTGAGTCTCCAGTAATATCGCTCCTGGTCGGCCAGTTCGCAATGGTAGACTCATCTGCGGAATCGAAATATAAAGTGTGTCCTAATATGCTGCACTTGGTATTCGCTATGTTCAAGGTGTCTGGTCAGTGGATCCTAGGATGGTTCGTTCAAATTTAAACAGACACACAAGTCACCGGTGGAATGAAGCTCAAAAATTCAGCGCGTGTTCATGCGAACTTGTATCTGTGCGGCGTCGATGTAACGTGTAATGTTCGAGCGGATGTTGAAGTCCCAGAATACTGGGTTATCCGCTCTGGTGACCTAATAATAATAATAATAACGTGTCGGCGCGCCGCGTACACCGGACCGCGTTTCTACATACAGACTCGGTTTTTTGGGACGTTTTTTGGGGTAATTTCATGTACAAAGGGTGGTTTGTAAATCGATAGAACAGACTTCAGATTTGCCACGCTCATGATCATGGTTTACTATGTTAATATCATCAATCACACTGACATTGCCGAACTACACGTTCATCCGCGTAAGCATATGCACCAGAACTTCCACCAGTTATACCCACTGCTCAGCCTTTGGACACAAATTCACACAATTAGCCTGATCGTCTCTCGCGATTAAATCATATCGTGTAGTGAAATGTAGTAGAAGTGGTTCACAGTAGACGTACACTGCAGAGAATCAGTTCGGGCATTTCCAATAACTCTCAGCGCTTGAATACATCGCACGTGTTTTGTGGTAATTGCAGCTACGGGTTCCTGAAATGAATTCAACGGAATGTGCGATCAACCGATTGCTGGAGCGCAGTTGACGCAGCTGCATCGGATAAGCTCGAGCCTGCCGTTGAGTTATAGCAGTAAAACGGCTTTGTACATAGCCGGTATTTATACTCGTATGTAGCAAAAGCCTGATTCAATTTGGTAGACGAGCTACAATCAGCACTGCACTTTACAATAATATCCTTGTGAATTTTGTTGCGGGACACTTGTTTCAGAGTTAAAACGCAGAATCCATTCCTCTATCTTTACCAGTCTAGGCCATCGGTCCACTAGTTTTCAGAGTTCGTATACTTATGAAAACTGGAGAGTAAACATAATTATCATGCTTAACAGAGCGTCTGGCTGTATGGACGAGTATTCTTCCACTGTTGCGCGACGATTGATCCAGATGCTCTTAATTACACGGCCAACGTACATGTTCAGTCCGCTCTCTGAACTTGTACGGTGGACTTGTACTTAAGTGCGCCGAAGCAAACGACGACAAAATTCGCGTTAGATGATACACCAATTACGGAATCCCTGAAGTCATCTTCTTCCAAATCTGACCATTTTACTGAATATCGCGAATGATACGTACAAAATGTCAACGCCAGTTCCAGTGATTGAAATTGACAATATAATTACGCTGGTCATTCCGGGGATTTTCACCGCCATAACAGCAGATACTCTTGAAAACATCTGCAAAACTGTAACGATCTGCAAAGAAAAGCGGCAAATGGTATTTATGTTGCCATAATTTAGGTAGGAACACTGAGCGCTGTTCCAGTGTGCCTCTTATCATGGAATCTGCGGGAGTGAGCTAGGTATGAACGCCCAAATGTTGGTATAACGGGAACGTGCCAAATAACTCATATTGGCTAATTTATTCATTATTAAAGTGTTCAAGCCTGATTAAATTTATAAAAGACAGAGTCTTCATCAAAAATGAAAATGCTTTCCTGCAGCCAAGAACGATAATTTGCGCCATGGACTAGAAAATGTCCACTCGTACGCTTATGAAAATCTAACAAAAAGGGTCAGTTTCTTGCCTTTTGATTAAAATCCAGCAGGCGCTGCGCAACAAAATTACTATCCGACGTGTATTACTATAAATGGTTCTAACGGCAATTTCAACTGAACAAAAAATTTAAGTATTATTTATAATAAATTATCACACATTAAGTGTATACGCAAGACAAATACAGTTGGTAAAGAAGGGATGTTCAGTAAGTCGTGCTGGAATGGCCTCAGTTTGTTCGTTTGCCAGATTCGTTTTCTTTTTGTTTCGTTACGGCATGGCTCGCGATACTTCTTGCCCCCATTGTCATAAACCGTTCACGAAGGGAGCTGGCCTTGCTCGCCATGCAAAAGCCTGCAAATCGCGCGTCCAGGTACCTGGGGACCCTGCTGGCTCATCCACACCCTTGTTGCCACCTGATCCACCGAAGCACCCTCTACAAGGCCTGCTTGAAGGGAAACGATATTGTATCTCGAAAAGGATCCCCAAAGCAGTACGTCGGACCTGTGCACATTCCCTGACAGGCATCATCCGACGCTGCGTTCACGATAATTCTTCGGCTAGCTGGACCGCTCTCTTTCTCTTTGCTCCTGCTGCCTTGCCACTACCGCCTACGAAATCGTTACGGAAGGAGTCACTGGCGTCCGTGGTTAGAAAAAACCTCCTTGATCTAAAAGTGGATAATAAGATACCCCTCGACCCCAGCGAGAGACAACAGGACGCAGTACTGCCCCCTGATAACCTGCGCAGCCTAGTTACTTCGGCCCTCCAGGACGGCAATGTGAAGGGGGCCATACGGATTCTGCTAGGAGAAGAATCTGTGGCGCCTCGGACTCAGGAAACTGCAGACATTCTTCGACAGAAGCACCCCCCTGAACCAGAAGACATCAGTTTTCCCGCCGCCCCTGATAGCGATAACATACCTCCCCTCGCTACACCAGCGGAAGTTTTGCGAGCAGTATTCAGTTTCCCCGCCAGTTCCGCTGGAGGACTGAGTGGTCTACGTCCTCAGCATATGAAGGACTTGTTGGGTAGCCGTGATGCAGTTGAGAGCGAACTTTGTTTAGCACTCACCGATCTCGTTAATTTGGTATTACGCAACGATGTTCCGGAAGACATTCGCCCCTTTCTTTTCGGAGCGAATTTAATCCCCTTGCTGAAGAGAAACGGCGGCATAAGACCTATCGCGGTCGGAGATTTTTTGCGTCGTCTTGTTTCAAAGCTAATTTGTTTCCGCTGTCGGGAAGATATGGCAGCCCTATTTTCGCCTGTTCAACTCGGATGTGGCGTTAAAAGCGGAGCCGAAGCTATTGTACATTCTGTGCGCACCTACATCGAAACCCTCCATGAAACGGCCAAGATTGTGGTGAAGTTAGATTTTGCAAACGCCTTCAACACGCTCCGACGAGACGTGGTACTGCAATTAGTCCGCGAGCATCTACCGGCTTACTATAAATATTTCTGGCAGTCCTATCGCCAGTCGTCTCACCTCGTATGCGGATCATCCGTTCTGGCGTCATCATGTGGCGTTCAGCAGGGCGACCCCCTTGGACCCCTCGCATTTAGCCTCGCAACGCTATCTTTGTTTGAAGATTTACAGTGTGAAATTGCATTAGGATACCTGGATGATATTACGCTTGCAGGTCCAGCGGATAAAGTAATCAGGGCGGTTCAACACGTAAGAGAGCGAGCGGATGAGATGAGACTTTCGCTAAATTTTGGCAAATGTGAGGTTTTGGCTGTCGGTGGTAGCTGGACAGACCGAGCCGAAGCAGTAGGTGTTGTCTTGGACGTGTGGCCAGACATGTTGACTCCCTTCGAGGAGGATTGGTACCGGTTGGGAGCTCCTTTGACCTCAGCTGCATGCCGAAAATTTCTAAACGACAAGAGTGGACAACTGAAAACCTTCCTGGAACGACTTAAGATGCTTTCTGCGCATCAGAGTCTGTATCTGCTGAAGCACTGCCTATACATCCCAAAACTGCTTTACGGCCTCCGCACTGGAAAGTGCTTCCAGCACGGCGACCTGTTGTTGGTGATTGATGAAATTTTACGGAGCGGTGTCAAGTTAATCTGTAACGTCGATGTTGATGGCTTGAAATGGGAGCAGTTAACGTTGCCTGTCAGATATGGTGGATTCGGTATCGGACGTACGGAGTCGCTAGTATTTCCGGCCTTCTTGGCCTCGGCGTATTCCGTACTTCCCCTCGTTTGCCGAATTTTTCCAGCTGGCGCGGTGGCGCTGACTGCCCCCGTTGTGGAAACCTGGATACAAGCCACCCGTTGTGCCGTTCCGGAAGAGTGCATCCGTCGGTTTCAGTCTGGTTGGGATAGACCGTTGATCGATCTTACCGTTTCGTCACTCCGTCTGGCCACAATCGGGAATGCCAGATCACGGGCCGTTTTATTAGCTGCCTTCCAGCGCGATTCTGGTGCCTGGTTAAATGCCCTTCCTGCCCCTTGTCTCGGTACGTGTTTGAATGACGAAGAAGTGAGGATCGGTATTGGGCTGCGTCTTGGTTTGCCAATCGTTGAGATGCACGATTGCGCGAAGTGTGGTAACAATGTGGAACCCCTCGGACACCATGGTTTGTCCTGCTCGAGTAAAGGTAAATGGAGCCGGCATACTGAACTTAACAATGTCGTACAGAAAGCCTTTGAAAGCGCCGGTTACCCATGTCAGCGAGAACCAACAGGATTGTGTCCGATAGCAGGAGACAGACCGGATGGCATGACCTTGATTCCTGTTCGGCAGGGAAGAGCAGTTGCCTGGGATGCCACGTGTTGGAATACGGTTGCTGATTCCTATGTCAACGGCAGTGCTAGACAGGCTGGGCATGTCGTTCAGTTAGCCGAAAACCGGAAACGGACCCACTATTCCTTCTTGGAGGACCGAGAATATTTGTTTTACCCCCTTGCCGTTGAAACATTGGGTACTTTGGGCACCTCTTTTGTTGAATCTGTTCAGTTTGTTGGGAGAAAAATTCGAGAGGCTACTGGGGAAGCCAGGTCTACTGCATTTATTAAGCAACGCATTAGTCTTGCTGTTGTTAAAGGCAATGCAGCCTGTGTTCTTAGTACGATGCCGACGCGTTCTAAAACGTACGATAATGATTTTGGATGTTTTTTTAATGTATAGCTTTGCAGTAGTGTCACATGCGCAGGCTTTTGTTTTTCGGTACGGCTTTCGTAATAAAATTTGTAATATGCATAATAGTGCATTAATGCACAGTGAATAGTGCACCGAACCGCAAGACAAGTACTATAGGCCTCATCGTTCTGCTACAATCGACGGATGCTTAAAAGCGACGCAGTTTTGCATTCCAAAACTGCAGTAAACAATTATGCAGGTTTCCTAAGCTGAGGCAGAAAAATACGGGATCCAGTATCATTTGGAAAGGGTACATGAAGAGCTGCACTTTGCGGAATGTTACCATTTTACTCTCCGGAATGAAATTTGTCATTTCATAGTAGATCAACGTTGGCGTCCAGCAGATGACAATCCCAATCGTAAACAAAGTGGTGAGTAAGAAGGGCTTAGATCTCATCTTCCGTTTACGTCCGTCCCTCTGCGCTGTATGCGAGGGCACCGCGGATAACGCTCTGCCTTTCTTATCATCACCTCCATTTCCCACTGCCTCCGAGCGACTGGATGCTCCAGTTTGTAACGGTGATGGCCTAATCGACGATGTCCTCGTTGTTTTCAACTGTTTCCAGAGAAGGACGGGATACGCCACTGGGATGAAGATCTTCGGAAAATCCCGCACCCAGACCGAGATGAACGAGTTCCAGCCAACCTGAGCGTCCCGGTTCAGGTAGCATCCGTTCTCCATTGGTAAACGATAATATACTTGATCCAGAATTATCCATGGTAATATCAATAAGTGGCAGTACGCTATTGTTCCAAAACAGAGCAACCCAGCAACCAGGGTGGTGTGAGAATTCCTATACAAAACACATCAACGCCATTTGTTTCGGCCTTGTCGTTATCTGACACGATTAACGACATTATCATATGTTTTACCTGTACGACACCGGCCAGAACAGCGCCTATATCCGATTGATACTGATCAGCAAATGAGTATGGTTAACGACTGAGCCCACAACGAACAGCGCAAAAAGGTCAAGCGTGCACATCTGACTGCCGAGCCACCATTTTGTAAACTGCTGACTAAGAATGTTCATAGTGTTGTGGATTGAAACAAAAACGAGGTTGAAGGACAATAAGATGATAATGTAGGCGTTGAATGCTGTTCGCAGGCTTTTTTCTGTGAGTAGGGCTAACTGCACAATGCCGTTGCTGAGTACAGTGACCGTCGTCATGGCCGCGACTCCGGCTGCCGCACTATCACCGCTCGCGTTCATCGGCTTCTCGAATGTCCAGTTCAAGAAAACCGTTGAGAGATTGGCGGAGTTACTTAACAGCTCCATTTCGGTATCTCGCAGACGTCCGACGAAAACGAAGCGAAAATGATCAGACAAAATCAAAACAAGGTGCTTTTTTGACGGACGTGCTGCTTCCAGAACCGACAGGAGATTTAACAAGAGAATTAAAATTTAGCTATTCACGGAAACCGTGTGTCGATCCTAATCTGTCTGATTTCAAAGACCATTTCTTCTGGAGTGCCACTGTGCGCGGTAACTATCACAGTTTTAGTACTATCGTTTACACCATGAAATCAAGGAGACTACTGTAATGCTTATAAACCAGAAGGTAACAAATTTTAACAAGCCTCACAATAGTTTGCACGCAGTATTTGAAGAAATTACGTACATACCGCACCATCTGCACACCTGTCAGTGGCCAATCATGAGCTGCAAGTAGGGCACAGTTATGTGGGCGCTTCTTTGGCAAATGTTAATTACTTTGCATTTAAAAGTAAATTTAGCGTGCGACATAACTTATTCATATTGCCATTGTCTACCTAGGTTCACTGTTCTACTTTCACTCTTATGTTCTAATTATATATGGATTCACATGTTGTCTAATTGATCATGTAGTCATCATGTCATCATGTAGTATACGTAGTCAGTACTATATCTTTGCGATCTATAAAGAACCCACGTAACAATGATAACGAGATTTGGCCTGGTACCACTAGGCACCCTGTGTGCGCTTCCTCTGTTGCCCGCGGTTGCTGCCCTTGATTCTGTTTCAGGTAACACACGGGCAAGCGAGCGGTTGCGGCTACATCATTGTCCAATCATTCCCGCGCCAACTACCATCTGTGGCATTACCGTCAAAGCCGTCCACGGATCCCATTTGGATTGCCTTACCAGCTTATGGAACGACTTGGACCTACCACCGGAGGCCTGTCGCTCGTTGCGATCGTTTAGATACTCGCTGGACACTGTGGATTGGCGTAACCTTACATGGGCTAAAAAATATCTGTTTTGGCAGTTTGATTGACTTTCACTTTCGCTGTTGTTGCTTTTATCCGTACTCTAACCTCGCTTTATTTTTGTATATTTTGCATTTTTGTGGTTCCCATCAGTCGAATTCTGTTTCGTTTCGTGTTGTGTTTGCTTGCTTACTTTCGTTCTTTACTCTTGGCGGATTGATTACGTATGTCCGAAGCCTCGATGGGATTTTGTCCCGTGCCGACAGGCAATAAACTCCATATTATTATTATGAATAAAGACTATACAATGCAGCTGTTATTTTTAACGCCGTTAGATCAATGAGGCAGAGAGGCTACTTATTGATATTACAATGCAGCAAGCTTTACTACGGAGGTGCAACATAACCAGGTAAGCAGTAAGTGCGTAGACGTAGAGAAACATTCGAAAACGGGGAACAACCACAATAGCTACCTCCATCATGGCCTTAAGTTAACGCTGTTACGTAATAGACGCACAAACGTGATATACAGGCTAGCACATCAGTCCTCTAATGACAAACTGTGCTCGATGGCTGTTGACATTTTGATTTTTGCAGTTTACATCACTACGGTGCTCATTCCAGGGCTTTCCACCGCAACAGAAACACTACATATCCGATATGTCATATCGATTTGCAAAACGGCAACGAGCTAGAGAACACAAGGGCAAAATGGCATTAAGTCGCCAGCGTTGTCCGTAGAAATTCTGAGCACTGGGCCCACGACAATCAAATGCTCTGCAGTCTGCAGGAGCGAGCGCCCTCTAGGTAAGAACGCCCAAGTGCTGGCATCGCCGCCAATGACCCCTTATGACAAAATTTACTCGATTACTAAAATGTCCAGTGGCAAATGTCAAAGTACCAAGTTAAATTTGCAAAATACAGAATCTCGATAAAAAAAGAATCCATAGCTCCCTCCCAGGAAAAGAATTTGCGCCATCTGGAAGAGGAAGCCCATTCACCCTATTATGGAAATGCAACAAAAAAGAACAATTTCTTTCTTTTTCATCAAAATGCAGAAGCGAAGAATAGCAAACAAGCAAACAATCAGGCATTCATTTTTAATGTTTATAGCGGGAGTTCTACAACACAGCCCAAATGCATTGTTATCACGCATGATTTATATACGCATGCTTAGTACAATCGATAAAGAACTTAGGCTAAAGTAGTACACTACGTTCACATAATTATGTTGTTCTTTCTGGAAACATTTACAGACTTCTGTGTTGATGGATCCCGTCACCGCGTGGACAATATGCCACAATCAACTGAGCAACGATTAACAATACAAACACATTTCATCGGAGAATTATAACCAGAGTCTGCTTAAAAGTGACGCAGTTTTGTGTTCCAAAATTGCAGTAGATAACTATGTAAGTTTCCAATGCTGAGGCAAAAAAATACGGGATCCAGTATCGTTTGAAAAGGGTACATGAAAGCCTGCACTTTGCGGAATGTTACCATCTTACTCTCGGGAACGAAGCTTGCCATTTCATAATAAATCAACGTCGGCATCCAGCAGACGATAATCCCAATCGTATACAAGGTGGTCAGCAGAAATAGCTTTGACCTCATCTTCCGTTTACGTCCAGCACTCGCCGTAATCTCCGATACAGTCGCTGTATGCGAGGGTGCCGCGGGGATCACTCTGGTTTTTTTATCAGCACCGCCATTTTCCGGTGGCCGCGAGCGACGGGATGGCCCAGCTTGCAAGGATGATGGCCTAATAGAAGATGTTCTCCTCCTCTTCAACTGTTTCCAGAGAATGAAGGGATAGGCCACCGGGATAAAGATCTTCGGCAAATCCCCTACCCATACCTGGGCAAAAGAATTCCAGGCAAACTGAGCGTCTCTATTAAGGTAGCATTCTTTTTCCACTGGTAAGCGATAATATTCCTGATCCAAAATTAGCCATGGTAATACTAATAAGTGACAGTACACAATCGTTCCAAAACACAGCAGCCAAGCAACCACGGTCGTGTGAGAGTTCCTGTATAAAATATATAAACAGCGTTCGTTGCAACCCTGTCGTTATCTGACGTTATCGCATGTTTTACCTGTATGACAGTGGCCAGAACAGCGCCCAAATCCGATTAATACTGATCAGCAAATGAGAATGGTTAACGACTGAGCCCCCAATGAACAGCGCATAAAGGTCAAGGGTGCAGATCCGACTTCCGAGCCACCATTTCGTAAACTGTTGGGTAAGGATGTTTAT
>JAQGAU010004884.1:0-10934 GCA_034698045.1 Paramacrobiotus richtersi | reverse complement strand
TCGGCGTCAAGCACAGAGGATCATTAACAAGCCAGTGCACGAATTCATGTACTATGTGAATCTGACAAGGGGTGATTTCCGGCGCACACAGCTGATTTCAGATTTGACTACTTCTACTTTTAGTCTTCCAAAACACTTCACTTTTGAAACTAATCTTGTCGACGGAAATCAAATTCCGCCTGGTCAACAGCTCATGTTACGATGATATATTATTATGATAATATGTTACGATGATATAATATGAGATCATTATTTTGACCTACCAGTAGCATGGGAACAAGAGAGTATCAGAATCTTATTATGATCTTCCCATACGCTTCTTTTCCATGGCAACGATAACGTACGCGAGTTTCCAGATTATCGAAAAACGTAGGCTGCGTCATTACTGCATGAGTGATGAAAGACATTTTGCAGATAAAAATCATGAAATCAGAAGAAGGATGTTCTACACTTTTTGATCATTGACTTATACTGTGAATGACGTTGCGCTGATTATTCGAAAAAAGATAGCGGTTTATGATGCAAAAAGCGTTTTGGCACATCATTCGCGATAATGTCGATCAAACTTTATGTTTTACTGCTTCAGCTTTTGATAACGTTCGCGCCTCGCTGTAGTGGATGCGGGACATCGCCTGGTTCACTTGCGCCCGGAAGTATCCCACTATCTCCCGGTAAGCGTTGGTTTCTCCGTTTTGCTCTAATAATGTCATTCGCTACATTAAAGGGCCGCAAGAAGCTGTAAGAACAGCTCATAACAATTTCAAAACGTTCACCGAATTTGTGGTGCAGATTTCTTTTCTTTGCGGTGGATATAGCATACAAAGATAACCGATTCTAGTATTAACTGGTTACAGAATCTTAATCTGACATTCACTGGCGAAATCTGTGTCATAATACGTTGTCGTCGCCGTAGTCGCCGTCACCGCAAGATCATACCACAAGTCTAAAAGACCTTTTTTGTATTATACTTTTTGGTTAAGAGTTCGCATACGGGAGGTTTTTGCTTAGACGGAATACTTTTGTGGACACAGTGGGCACACAACTCCTACTGGCCAAATACTTTTGTCTGGCCAGTACGATTACAGGTGTCAGATAGATAGCCAAAGGTTGAAGAAAGCTCTCATTTTCGTGTACAAGCTGCGGTTCAACAGGCTGCCTCTAGGTGACCTTTTCGTAGCACCTCTGGTTATCAGTACTGCTGCTTGTGAGTCTGTTTCAGGTAACACCCGAGCAACGGAACGACTAAAGCAGCATCCATTCCCGCTCGAGCCAGTTCCGACGTCAGTTTGCGGCCTAACCGTGCAGGCGGCACATGGAACGCACCTCCTCAGCCTAATCTCGATTTGGAATCAGCTTGTGTTGCCAGCTGAGGCTTACAACTCCACCGGGACCTTCCGTAATACTCTGGAGACCATCGACTGGAGCGCTGTTCCGTGGAACAGAACGCTTACATCATAAAATTATGAATGTTAATTTCGCATTTTTGTTTGTTTGTTTGTTTAGTCTTTGTTTCAACGTCCTGATGTAACTAGTCTAGTGTTGTTGTAGTAAAACTGTTTGGACCGCTTACTTACTATTACTACCTTTCACAGCTGTCTTACTTAATATTACTTACTACGTGTGCCTAAACCCTACTATTTACTTACTAATTGATTTGAATCGATGGAGTTTACTTACTCTTTACTACTGTTTACTATAGTTTAATAATTTCGCCAAACGTTCAAACAAAGTAACAAAACAGTACAGACAAAATGAGAAAATTTCATCGCGCCATTTCGCATTTGTAATCCAGATATCGCGAATTTTTCTTGATGAATGTCGCCATCTCCAGTCGACTACCGCGCAACCGATTTCGGCGTCCAGAAGATACAATTCCGGCGGTGGAAAAGAGGCGTTCGACGTCCGCAGTACCGGCTCCAATTGTCAAGATGTCCAGCGCTACCAAGCTTAACAGGGGAAACATCGCCGCGTGCTCTTTCCAGTACAGACGTGGGTCTTCTTCTTGCTGCATATCACTTGTCACCGATCCACCGCAGTACAGATCGAGTTCACTAACCAGTTGAGCTGTGGTTGGTGGAACTTTCGCAGCAGGCTTCGGTGGACGATTAGGCAACGCTGCCAAGTAGCCGAGCTCGCACACTTTCGGCTTTTTCAGCACTGGCTGATTTACGTCGACCACAGGATCTGCTGAACTGCTTGCGACTAACGACGACTTCGCTCTGGATTTTTGGCGTAATAAGAAGATACGTGTAATTTCCGCACGCGCGATCTGTATTTCGTCGGGATTCAGGTAGTCCCGAAATACTTCGTGCAAAAAGTTTGCAGCCATGTACAAAGGCACGAAATTCGCATGGTTTCTGTCCAAAACGTAGCCAAATCGGGTTGTCATTTCGGCCTCCATTTGGTAAACAATTTCACCAAAGACGCGCTCCAAGCCGAACGCCTCTAATTCTAAAACGCTGTCCATCGCCACATAAAGTGACAAATGATGCAATAACTCCCTTACAAGCGGGACGACCATATGAATTGTCGACGCATACCGAGCGCTCATTTTCTCGGTGATCTGCAATAGAAAATGATACGCTCATACTGGTTCAGAATCGTGATCTTATTCATGCACATTTAATGATTTTTTGTTCGAGCAGATTGCACAGGAACAAGTACTGTGAGGGAAACTTCCCCTTATACTGTAATGTTGTACCATAGTTTATTATTATTTGAACTGCATGACTTACTAGTTCAAATTTAACCAGCAACAGCTCCACGCCTTCTAATATTTTCCAGTCCGAGGGGGACAAGTCGGAGACTTTCAAGTTCTCGTCAACGATAACTTTGCGCACAAAGTCTTTGACTTCTAATAACCGTCGTACCATCAATAATATCGAGTTCCATCGCGTTGACACGTCGCCGATAAGCTTCTTTTTCGCAAGTAGAATGAGCGCTGTGGTAGCCTTTGCTGACTTATTAAATGCGGTGACTAAACTACGCACTTTTTTCATGACGTCCTTTACTCCATCGACCTTTTCGAAAACCTTCACGACAAGCTGAAGGGTATGGATGAAACACGGCAGTCGATTATACTCTGCATATAGACGATTTTCTTCGTCTTCGAAATCGAGAAACTGTTGAGCTTCCGCATCCATCGCTGCGGCGTCCAGTGGATCACTTGAGGTCAACATATACATTTCGTCAGATTCCGACACAGGAAACTGTTCTTCGTCACGGATGCCCAGCGCCAAAGCGACGAAATATTTAAAGGCACAGATCATAGTGGACGCGTTGTCTGTCAGCATCGCGCTGACTTGATCAGGAGAAATTTTCCATTCATCCAGAATGATTTTAACCAGCCGGTACACATTCTCTGCAGTATGGGGAGAAGGAAAGGAACGGCAAGCAAGTGTAAAGTGATGAGTCTCTTTCGTCTTCATATCAACAAAATGCACATTCAGTCCGAGAAAAGATTCGGTCATTCCCTTTTTCGTCCAAACATCTGAAAGGTAAACATATTCATTAACGGCTGCGAAATGTAAGCAGTATCATATTAGGAAGCGGTGGGATTTCCAGACTCTAAATAAACAAATCGCGCACCCATACTTATCGCAATAAGACCAGCATTCTCGAGGAGCTGACGCAGCTTTTCTTTTAACGTAGACCACAGAGTTTCCAATTCAGCGATCACCGCTCTTCTTCCAAATTCAGGACAACGGGGGTCTAAAACTTTGCAGAATAGAAGGAACGCTTCCAATTCGACCAGTGTGTAGGGCGACGTGCTCATGGCGATAACCAGAGCCAATGCTCGTAGAATCTCCTTGTAACTACGAAGACAGATGTGACTGAATTTTAACTACTTTCTAATTCAAAACTTGACTACTGACAAGTGTTAAACGAACAGATCACAGAGCACACACGACTGCAACACTATCAGAAAAATTTAAAATTTAAGGGATCTGCCATAAATATCCCAAGCAGTTTGACTTAGTGCATTTTTTGTGCTACGCAAGCTATCAGTAATTCCTGTATTCGTAATTAGCGAAGAAAAAAAAATCTGACTTTTGTGAGCAGTTACTATGCACAAAGAACTCGAATATTATAATGCTTACCGTTGTTCTCCAGGCCGATAGGGTTTACAGTTCGCTGGAACTGGAACTAACGTTTGTTGGCATCCCTGGCTGCTCTCTTTAGCCTCCTTCCTGGTTTTCTCCTTTGCGGAGTAAGCCTCGAACAGATCGCGATGGTGCGATTTGAGATGTGATACCAAATTACCAGTGTTTTTCCCGGACAAGGTGTACTGACATTCCGTGGCCAGACATTTCGTGGTTTCAGTTAGCTTGTGATATTCAAAGTAATCCCAAACAAGCGATGCTGGTGCGCGACCGACCTGTGAGCTTCTGTTGAGTTTACGCTTCAACGATCCAGCTGAAGAAACTGACGACGGAGAAGGGGGTGGCATTGAGTCCGCGGGAGACAAAGGCGCATGAGAGTCGGGATCTGTAAGGGTCTCGGGAGAAGATGCAGGCAACACTGAAGCTACATGTGCTTTAGCCTGCGCGGCAGGCTTGCGACGAACTTCCACCTCTTTTAGTGGCGGCATTTCACAAAAACATTGGGCGGTCGCGCAAAACTAAATTCATCCCATAAGTGGAGGTTTCAAGTTAAAATTAACAAACTAATAACGAAAACTGTATCCTATATGAAGAGAACAGACAGGCACTGCAAAGTGTAGACCGCTCAGACGAATTGTATTACTGATTCGTTTCTCAACGGACAGTCCTGTCAGGTAGGTAGATCCTCGGCAGTGGGGGCAGTGTCGACAGCGAGTTTTGCACTATAACCGCCACCACAGTGTGATGAGTTTATATTAGCTCGCTCATTTTTTTATTCTTGAAAATTATTACAAAAGTAACTGCATTTACTAAGCTGATCAAGACGAAAATGTAATATTTACTTACTATTACTATTGGCCGCTGGTTGTTTACTTAATATTACTTAATATTGGGCAATATAGCTTACTATTTACTTAATATTACTATTAGGGAAGCATTTACTTACTTACTACGATTTACTTAATATTTACTTACTACCCAACACTAGTAACTACCTGCCTGTTTTGTCATGTTCTGTTTGATTGTGCTTGTCCGATGCCAAGAGAGGACCATGTCCCGATGCGGAAAGACAATAAAGCATTATTATTATTATTATTATTATTATTAAATTAGAACACCACGTGCTGGAATACGGTTGCAGATTCCTACTAGTGCCATTGTAGGTATTGTATGTAAACGGCAGTGCCAGACAGGCTGGGCATGTCGTTCAGTTAGCCGAAAACCGAAAACGGGCCAGGTACGCTTTGCATACTGAATTTTCTGCATACTGATTTTTTTCGGGCCACTTTGCATACTGTACTTCTTGCATACTGATTTTTTCTGGGACACTTTGCATATTGGATTCTCTGCACAGTGATTTTATTTTCTTGCCACTTTGCACACTAAACGATCTGCATACCGAAGTACTTCGCTCAGAATTCCATACCGAACCGTGTTTACTAAGCGCTACAGTAACAGAGTTTTTCGCAGCTCCAGTTGCAGCTTACAGAGCAGACTTTTACATTGTAAAAAATCTTAAATTCAGAGTGAGCAT
This sequence comes from Paramacrobiotus richtersi, assembly GCA_034698045.1. Classification (NCBI taxonomy): domain Eukaryota; kingdom Metazoa; phylum Tardigrada; class Eutardigrada; order Parachela; family Macrobiotidae; genus Paramacrobiotus; species Paramacrobiotus richtersi. Next base: position 5,297 of record JAQGAU010004884.1, on the reverse strand, counting down.
GACCCGCACCAGGAAAGTTACGATGAGACGCAAAAACACGGCACATACATAGATAAGACGTGGACTCCCCGCTGCAGCCTGCCGCACTTTTCTGTCTTGTTTTAGTAATCGCGTCTGCAAATCAGCGGTTGACTGGTAGTCTGAGTACCTTGCGATTTTGTGTGTGCAAGGTCTGAATAGAGAATATGAAAAAGTCTGAACACAACCTCGTTTACCAAAATTCTCGTTATCAACCAGTTCTTTTGAAACTACCACAACAAATGCAGATATATATGAGAACAATTGTGAAACGCAATCAGCTTTCCGACATTTTTGTAAAATTGTCAAATGAATTTCAAAATTTCCAAAACTAGTTTCAAAATTTGAAAGTAGTGCTGGTCGGCTGGTTTTGGTTCACAGTCGTCCTCATGTATATCTCGATTTTTCGTGCAAGTTTCAGAACAATCGGTTGATTACGAGAATTTAGGTACACGAGTTCGTGTTTAAATTTTTCAGTGGATTACAAATTTGCACAACAGCCGGATGCTGTGCGCACAGTTCGTTTTCACACCAATGGATATCGGTGTATAGCTTAATTTCACACTGGAAGGGTATGTTTTGGTTCATCTCTGTCATATTTGAAACCCTTGTTTTTGGTTTACCTCAAGATGTTTTGGTTTGGTATTTTTGCAATTGTCTTTTGCAGAAAACTTTTATGGGAAGATTGTACTTGTTAATTGTTATAATGATTAGTAATATTTTTCAGAAATGGAATCTGAATAAGTTGGTGTACTGTAAAACAAAGGCAGCAAAAGTTCAGTATGCAAAATGTTCCAAAAAAAATCAGTATGCAAGAAGTTCAGTATGCAAAGTGGCTCGAAAAGAATCAGTATGCAGAAAATTCAGTAGGAAAAGCGTACCTGGCCGCCGAAAACCGAAAACGGACCACTATTCCTTCCTGGAGGACCGAGGATATTTATTTTACCCCCTGGCTGGGATTGAAACGTTGGGCACTTTGGGCACTCCTTTGTTGAATTTGTTCAGTCTGTGGGGAGAAAAATTCGAGAGGCTACTGGGAAAGCCAGGTCTACTGCGTTTACTAAGCAGCGCATTACGTGTGGTCTGGCTGTTGTTAAAGGCAATGCAGCTTGTGTTCTTAGTTCGATGCCGACGCGTTCTAAAACTTACGATAATGATTTTGGATGTTTTTTAATGTATAAGCTTTGCAGCAGTGTCACATGCACAGGCTTTTGTTTTCCGGTTAGGCTTTCGTGGTAAATGTTTTTTTTTTCAGAAAAGCGGATGGCGGCAGAGATCCGAGAGGCCCTGAAGCAAAACCCTTAAACGACTTTTGTTGGACTGATCTTTCTTGGACTAAGAAAAACCTGTCTATCTATTAGCTGTTGCTTTCGGGCTTCCTAAAACTTACGCTTTCTTAGTTTTATTTTGTATCTCCACTTGTTTTCTGTTTATGATTTCTAGACATTATGATTTGCCACTGTTACCGCTGTCTGTTGCCTCGAGGGGGCTTTGCCCCGTAGCACAAGACAATAAACTACTATAATAATAATAATATAAATGCAAGACGGCGTAGTTACACTGCCTCAACTGGACAAACCCAGTAGCCAGCCAGCCAGCGGTGTGATAAGAGCAGAAAAGGGAACGACAGCTAATTTCACCTGTGACTGGGAAGCATCAAACAAGAACGCTGCCGGAACATTGATCTGGCACCACCAAAACCAAGTGATCGACACAAAGGTGATCACCCCAGTGAGCAACAGATCGTTTTTCTACAGCCATAGTAGAACTCAGCAGACGAGCTATTTGTTCATACATAACGTTACTGCGGACGCAACTGGAACTGTAGAATGTTACGGTAACAATGGCACGAATACAGACAACTTGCAAAATCAGTACATTCTAATACCAAAGCTGCGGGCGAGAGATATCTTCGTGGGAGAGATGAAGAATATAACCACCCGATACTGGCAGTTTGATTTCACGTGCAAGGCGCTACTCAACTGCAGTTCCGGAGCCGAACAGTTTTTCATATGGCGGTATGATGGGAGATTTGTCAAAGCACCCGCGGATCATTATCTCAGCGAGTTATACGGATTTTATCCGCCAGCTGTATGGAATCTTGATTTTTATTCGGCAGGTTCAGATGAACAGAACACCTGCGAAATGAGGATGTCCGTGACATTAGGGCACAAGTTGCCGTTAAGACCAGGAAATGTGGAATGCTGGGTGCGGACCCATCCTGCCAGTAACGAATGGTACATTCAAGCAGCACATGTACAGTTTGAGTGAAGCCTGCATTGCATTTACTGCGCTTTGTGCCGGTGCTCCGGAAACGCAGCACTCGCAGCCGTTTGCATGGTTTATAAATGATCGAGATAAATGATAAAGAATTGTTTTTTACCATTTATACAACTGGCAATAAATGCAGACAAATTTTGCCCAGATGACAGATCCAATAATTCAATGAATGAAAATGAAACCCAAATGAAACTGAGATGTGAAGAGGCGATATAAAGCCCGTGGATAAAAGTGACGAACCACGTTACGGATCTGGAGAATATATGGGTAAATACAGCGAATTCGTGGAGAGAGTAATCAAACCTGCCGTTCCGGCAGCGCCCATGAGAGTTGCGATTAGCCGAGGCCCGAAGCCACTCGCTAGTAATTAAGAGAACAATAGTGCACCGTTTCTATATCAAGAGTAAACATATAAGTAAATAGAGAATATATAGAGTAAACAATGTCATTGTTCTCTTAATTACTAGCGAGCGGCTTCGGATTAGCTGTTTGTGGACTTGGCCCCACATCACAGTAACAAAGGAAAAGGCAACACATCACAGTCAGTAAACGGGTTAGGTTGCAGTGCTGGGGCGTAAATTATGCAGGATACGGTTCGCCTGTAATACGAAATGATGAGGGTCACCTGTATGCCCTTTCTAGATGAGGGTCACCTGTAATACGAAATGCAGCCAACCGCTGCGCACATCCTCCTGCCTATCCACCAACTTCGCACGGAATTTGTGGTGCGCGGTTATTATATTCCAACACGCTAGGACATGTAGATTAGACCCATAAAGAACTTTAACTGCACGAGCAGCTCTGCTTATAGTCTGATCATTAACGTGATGTACCAGCACCGTTAGTGCTATTTTGAAGGGTACATACCAATCAGGAGGAAGTCCTGATTCGTTTCGGTTAGATGGATGGTTCGAAAGGAAGAGTAGAAGTACGAGACCGAGTGATCCGCTGAGTGAGATCAAGTCAGGTAAATAACAGAATTTACGTATGTTGCCGGTCACTTCCGGTAAAGTGCTAATGCACAAAAGGAGAGTCATGGAATGCCAGTGCTGTTCCCGTTTCAAGCTTGATCTTAAATATACCGTAGGCGGCTAATTTTCGAAAATGGTAGTTAGCTTGCGGCCATGTTGTGCACAGACATGCGGTTATAATAATAATTATGGTAGGTGTTCTAACCATTTTCACATTAGACTCATATTACGTTAGACCGAAGGCAACTCATCTGTTTAATTCACTGACAGTGTTACTCACAACATTGTGTAATCGTGGTATAGATCAGAACCTGATCTGTAGTGTCAGTAACAGGCGAAATCTAATGTGTCTAAAAACTAGTCCAAGGCTAAACAATTCGAACACCTCCATTAAAAGACCGAAACTGTAATCGAATACTACGCACACCGCACAATGTATCCCGAAAAGAAGGAAACCAACCACGGGACATTGTTCCATCAAACGCACAGTGTCGAAACCAAAAATCTTGTGCATCTCCAGGTCTTCCCGGAATTCATCCAGGCCGATTTCCGCTACCCGACAAAGCCCAACCAGTATCCCACAAACCATAGAATACGTGGTATAAGTGTAAATTTTGGCTATGCTTTTCTTAGCCAGTGCGAACCAGTCCCATTCAAGGCGCACAAAACCCACATCTGACGTGTCTACGACCTTAGTTCCGCTGCCCAACGTGTCCTCCACCACATCCTTCCAGATCGTCGACAGGGAGCGGAAATCTCCGATGGTCCGGAACCAACCGGGCGAAGTGCTCCCATAGTATCCGAACAGTGTGCTCAGAGCGTAGATTAGGCCGACAATGCACATGGACAGGTACACCAGGTAACCCCATAATAGAGACTCCTTTCTGTGTAGTGCGCTGACCGCGTAGCATCTCTGGCCGAACAGCAGAATTGTCAGCGGTGTGAAGGCGTTGTACAGATTGAGTAGGACGAGCATGTAGCATGGGGACGAAGGATATACAGCAAGAATCACTGAAAAGACACTTTCTTGCTAATACTGTATCCTACCAACGATTTTGTCGACTAACCAATGGCGTTCAGGAGGAGCAGCAGTTCCCCGAGAATCAGCTGTAAAACTGCAAGTACCCTGAGCACAAGCGTGACTCTGGCCATGTGGGCGAGAAAGAATGCAATGATTTGGCAAATCCTAAAACGACACAGCTGTGTGAATCAAATGGACCGCTCCATGTGTTAAGTACAGCACAATAACGTGTGGTAATGTCGGGCTGGAATAACAAGACATAACTACAAAGAACATCCAGTCACAGGTGTAGAAAACGTAAAGGGTACGCACAGCATTCATCAGTGATGTGTACAGTGTGGGGAACTTTAGACGACCAAAAGAAAGGACGCTGTATGAACAAGACACACTTATCGTTTCCGAGCATTACATGCTTTGGGAAAAGTGATGGTTCATTTTAATCATTTTAATAACCACAATATGGTTACTCCGTGAACCTTCAGATTGAGCTAGTGCGTAAAACCGATCAATCGAGAATCCGGTTGTGCGGTGCACAGTCGTGCCATGGAGCGCATCTGTGCCATAGGTAACGCTATCGTAAGAAACAAGCTTTTTTTCTAAGGACACATACCGATCAATACTTAACTACCAAGCAATGGTAGGCGGAACATGAAGGTGCGGTTTCAAATCCGCTCATCAGAAGTATTCCTAAATTTTCATGATAGTGTTCTTTTGATAAACACACCGTACTCTGCAATACTTATTACGTACAGGCTAGCATAAACCACACAGACCCAACTGTTGTTTGTATTAGTTGAAGGAAAAGAGCGAAATGAAACGGAAATGAAACGTACGTACTTGATCAGCGACAATTAACATCGATATCAATCATCCGCATTTCCAAACCATTCCTCATTAACGATACCGGTCGATTGCATATCAAGACCAGTACGTCGAGTAGGCAAAGTTAAAACTGCTGTCAATGCAGCAAGTCATTACCCCTCCACCAATTCTTCACGATTTCAAGA
>JAQGAU010004883.1:0-10934 GCA_034698045.1 Paramacrobiotus richtersi | reverse complement strand
ACACTGACGAAGAACTCCGGGACCCAGTCCGCCCTGGCGCAAGTTAGCACCGGGCTGGATTATGCCTTGTCACAGGAGGATTTCGACCAGCAGATTGGAAGAAACTTTCTAGAGTTGATTAATGCGTCCGAGCCTGTGAGAAATGTGCTGATTAACGAGTGGAAAGATGGGTTTTACACATTCTATGATGCGTTCAAGGAAATGATCGATGCCGGGAAAAGGGGAACCAAGAAAGCCAAAAGGAAGACTCGGGATGACAAAGTTAGCTGGGCATTTGACAAAACATGGGAAAATGTCAACGATGAAGGAGCGGTTAAGGAATTCGAGGGCTTTCTTGTCTGGTTTGCATCAAAACGTACGAATCAGCCAGTGAAGATCGGCCCGGCAACGTTCCGGATTAACGGCCAGAAACCGGCTCTGAAGCATGGAAAACTTACTGTCGAACATTTTCAGCGTTTATCTACATTTAACGACTACTTCCTTGTCTGCTTCAGCCGACTGGCGGCAAGCTCCAAGAACTTGGTTAAGCTTTTCGGTCCGGAGATACATGTTTTGCGGAAACTTCCCAGTCGGAACTGTGACGCAAGGTTTGCTTTCCTGGCTCTCTCGTTCGCGAAGAATTCAAATAAACTGAAGGAGATGACACAGCATGAAGTGTGTGAAGGCTGGGAGGCCTTTTTGTATCGGTATGAGGGGGTGCTGGAAAAGAGGGTGGTTGAGCTGGAAAGGAAAGGGAGAAAGGGCAAAGCGTCCAGTCAGCCCGGACAGTCTGGAGATCAGCGCAACCATTAATACATTTTCAGCGTTTAGTATCGCAGCAGTTTTCTTGGATATTTCTTTTACTCCGTGGTTCCCCTTGGCAGAAGGCCACGTCATTTGTTCTTCGGTATCTTATGCAACTGCATGAAACGGTGTTTTGCACGACTGTTGTTTCCTCTTATTTTAACTTCCGGTTTTTTGATTACGTGGCGTGCAGTATCTCGTGCGCGTGTATCACAGTGAAGAAAAATGAAAACAAGCGTTTTTCTGCGAAGCTGATTAAGGATGTCAGAATTCTATTCGGAGCAATATTGCTCGTGAGTTCGAATCACTCAACAGAGGGCTGGGCGGCAGCCATTGGGTTGAGAATGTTGTTGTTGACAGCCGTTTTCTTTTCTGTCATGTCAAAGTTACCGGGTGAGCCATTTATGATTTCCAACACAAATCGCAAATTTTTTCACAAGGTCACTGAAAACTGTTTCGCAGATTGGTTATATCCAAATGCTTGGGCTAATTATAATAGGTGCAACTATAGCATGTTACGTTTGAATTGATAGAAAAAAAGCTCGAATAAACTCATTGAAATTGTCAGCACAAAATCGCATAATCATGTAGACAACACACAATCCAACCGACAAAACTGCTCATCAAGAGGACAGTAAAGCACCTCAAACAAGATTCCATGGAACAGTTTAATCCACAGCATAATGATCCTCTACGGAAGCCGTTGTCGCATTTTAAAATGCAGGACGCCCAAGAAACCGCAAACAGAAGAAATGGTGAGCTAGAAATAAAATAATCACTTTAGCAAATTTTATTTACCATTAAAGATACACGGGCATGAAAGTAAGTCAAAGCTAAGCTGCCTGAAAACTCCTACCAAAGAAATCTTTAAGAATGCTGCCGAACCCGTTTTCCCTGTTCCTGAAAAAATAAATTCACCGCTTTGACGCGGTTAAGTGGTATTTGGTCAGTTGCGAAAATACGCACCACAATCGCCCTCGTCTGGATTATCCGGATCGCACCGGGGCCGACAGTCCGCTTCATCTGGGTTATCCGGATTGCAAGGTACCCAGTTGATCGTGTCCGCTGATTTCTCGACAATCACCATCGTTGCGTCGTTTTCGTGCTCGGCGGGTATATCCGTGATGAAAGCAGCATCCCCAATGGGAGATTCCGTTACTGGTGTAGTCATCGTGGCGCCCTCCATGACCATTTCTTCCGTTGTCGGTCCCGAATTGACGAACGCACTGCTGGTCGGCGTGGCTGCGCCGCTTCCGTTTAACGTTGTCTGACTGCCAGTCGGCCGGGTGGTAGCTTTCGTAGTAGCAGCTATCTTCCTTCTCAGTACGTTGTACATGTCGTAGTTACACCCGTCGTGGTCACAGAAGCACATGATTCTATGCTCGGTTACGGGAAACCGTACGCTACAAAAACAAATAAATATTCACACCGTGCAACAGCGTACGGATATGAAATCAATGCTGTCCATGTTTATTCCCGAAGATTTGATAGCGGACATGCCGACATGGAAGCCCGACCCCAGAAAAAGAAACAAATGCGGTACAGAAAATAGGTTATCTGATGCCGCGTATATCTGAAGTTGCCGCTGCTACCGTTTGATTTTGCATAGTATAAATTAGTAGTATGAAAGCAGCATCAGTTTTCTACAGATATACTGCCTGCATATGTGATGCGCGCAGCCATCCGCGGCTCCGAAACTGCAGTGGGAAGAGTCATTTACTGGCACAACGTGTTGTGCATTCCAAAGTATCCCCAAGAAAAATGTAACTTCCGATATACTTGCGCAGTACATGCAAGCAGCATCAGCTCGTTGGATGCCGAAGCTAGTTTATGATTGAGCCGTGAAATGTTGCGAAGTTCTGTACTTATCCTTCACTTTTCCTCTTGACGCTCTTCATGATCACGTAAGAGCGTTAAAACCATCCCACATTCCACCTCGGCATAGATTTTGCCCGCTCAAAGTCTCTCGAGTGCCAGACTGTCTTAGGGCGCTCTCAGTTGGACACCTTTACCCAGTGTCGGCTGGACAGTGTTCTTGAACCTGGAACTTCCGGTGCGGACTGTTATAGCAGCCGGACATGTGCACGGACGATCGTACTGTAGTATCCTCATAGTTACACGGCCAGTGATGATAATGATTAGTGAATCCTCGGAATGCAGGTACTTGTCTACCGCTCAGGCAAAAAAAGGTGAGTAGTTCAGTGTAAGTAGCGTTTCGTGCCGAATACATCCTTTTAAGCTGAACCATAGGTTAACACAACGAGCAAATCGATGTGACTATTTGTCTGCTAGTTTAGCAAATTTTGTATTCATACGATTTGCGGAGGGCAGCTCCGCTAGCTGGCTGGAATAATTACCACGATAACGCTGGCACTTCTAGCATGAATCACTAGTGTAAAGAGTCTGCATATCCGGCAGTAACTTCCACCTCGGCAACAGTGTACCCACCGGATCCGAATCCGGAAAAATGCCTACTTATCTGGAATGCTACCGATTGCTGGATGGTTTTATACAACGCCCCTGTAACGTAACTGGACTGAAATTAAATCCATTAAGCGCTTTTGTGGCAGCTCACTGATATGATGGTTTAATGGTATGCATTGTTGTAACTCGGCCTTTCCTTTCCCCTCCCTCTCCTCCCTACTTATCTGGTTATTCTGTTGTGTCTACTGATCTTCTTGTTTTTGTCGCTGAATTTGTCTAGTGCGTCAGGGAACAGTTGCTCAGTTGCAACTGGAAAACAAATCATACTATTGTTGCGCGGTGTCGAGGAGGTACTCCGAGGTCCACGTCGTGGACATCACGGCGACTAAGGGACGCTATCTCGGACGCGATTCATTCGCCCGCCTTTATCTGATGGCGGATCTGCCTCTGCGTCTGCGGATTTATTGCCTTTCGGCCTTGTCCTCTTGCGGGGTGATGTGTTGATTTCTAGATTTTGCTGGCGCAGATTTGTTTTGCTCTGACAGTTTGGTGCCAAATCGACAGGCTTTCATGCATGTGTATGTTGATGGCTGCGGGTTGCTTATCATACAAAGATTATTGGGGATATTCGGTGGGTGTGTTTTGGGTCGGATTCGGTCGGGTTTTCTCGGCATAACGCCGCTTTCCCCGATACCGGACATGGTTATACGACAAAATTCATCCATCGATAAAATGATTGTCGTGCCCTGGACTGATTTGGACCGCATAGGCGGCACTATTTGCCGGAAAAAATATTCGAGATTAGACTCGCAAAAAAGGCGCGTAATCATGGTATTCCTGAAGAGGAATCATTGCCAGTTTAGAGGCACTGTTGCCGAGGGTGATGTCTGCCGGTCATATTCGTACGTTAATAGTCTTCCCTTGTAAATGCTCTTTCCGGAGTTCATAGCGTCAACAAGCCACGTATCCTGCGGTCTGGCAATCTGTCTTCCATTCTCGTACTGATCGACGCTCGTGCATAAGTGGCCGTCAGGGGGCATTTTATCGGCAGTAAATAATTCCATATGGGCCGGAAGAACACTGCGGCCTAGAAAATCACTGCAGCCTTTCCCAAAGGTTGCAACTTCTGAAAACACATCATCCATGCAGACAAAGAAATCGGTTACTTCGGTTATTGTGCGGCTTACGGCTGTACATCGTTCTGTACATTGGCTCGGGCTTATTATCCGTGCGTCTGGATGACTTGATCAACGAAAACGAATAGTAGCAGTAGGGCTGATGACTTGGGCAGTTCATATAATACTGGTTACTGGTCCTTTTCTCCCAAAAGCTTATCCATGCGTTATCCCGTTCGCAGTTCTGTTGGACACCGTTTACAGATTATCAGCTATTTTGCGGAGTCTTTTATGAAGCACAGTAATTTTAGTGAGCGTCAACTGCCTAAATAGATAGCTGACAAAAGCAGGCTGGCCTGATCCAGTCGTCCCACTATCTCAGCCAGCTATCCAGTCAGCTGTCTCAAGGATTTCCTGGTAAGGGAGAGATTAAAACCAGCCAAAGAATAGTTTGCAACTTCTAACGGATCAAAGGCAATACAGAAAAAGAATGTGCAATCTGTGGGCTTTTACGATTTCTCGTTTCCATGCGATTTTCTTGAGTACAGTGCTTGCATGAAAAATGCAGATCTTACGAGGATTGTTATGAACCAACACCAGCAGGAAAGCACTCTTTTCGCATTTTACGACTTTCAAGAGTCTGGAAGGTTGGAAGGCGCAGCCCTCATGTACTTACTACTTCAGCGCTTTTCATGCAGGTTGTTAAAAAACTGTTTGGATTTTGGTAATCATTTGTGCATGTGGGATTTCTCTAGGGACTTCGCAACAGCCTGACTTTGCGCGCGCAGTTCGCTTTTAAGATCATGCATTTCGTTCCTCTGTAATCAGTATAAAATCTAAATTGTTTCCTGGAATCCTAGAAAGAAACATTTGCATAGTCCAAATTCTTAAAAACACTAACACCCTCACATCGGCACGCAACGGTTTGGTGAGCTTTAAGAAAACAGAACCGGCTGCTGAGAAGTTGATGGTACCTTAAACCTAGCCTTGAGAGTAGTAACAAATGTATGCCATACAATAATACTGGTCAACAACATGGCGTGATACAGTTCTTTCAGTTAAGTATCGTTAGCTCCGCATTTACAGCTGAAACCACTTAATAAAAGGCCCCTCAACTTCTTAGACTAATCTGTAAAATGAGAGGCTAGGTGCGTCGTGAGAGACGCAGTTATCGAGAACCCAGCCGTTGCTAATGTCATTTAACTGGCGGACTTGCGGATTTTATGAGACATTCAGCAGGACCAGCAGGACCTCCGCTTCTTGCGGCAGCTCAGTTTGAGTCCTATCCTGCATGTATTCGTACTGCTTATCCTGCCGCACATCTCCGTAATCCACACCAGGCTTTTTTAGTTATTAGTTTAAAAACTCGGATACGCAGGTAAACGATTAAATCGAGTAAAGGAGGTGGCCCTGAACGTCAGTAATGTCAAACCGGATATAAGGATAATGGATCAGGGCAGGTTCCAGACTTGGGTCCTTTACCGGAAGAGTAACATTGCAGCGCTGCACTGGCTGCGACCATCCTGGGTGGTGGTGTAGGTGGATCTGCGGTGCATAAGTGACGGTATTATCATAAGTCGAAACTTCGAAACCTCATTCATCTATATATACACTTATGAGAGCAGCGTAAATGTTCACTATTGCAACTTCATCATTCATGTGCTGTATGTGGCTACGAAATCTCTTTAATCGGTTACCAATTAGCAAGATCGCTATGGATTTTCAACAGTTCTCCTTGTGTGGTTAGTATCTTTTTTATACCGAGGGACCCAGCATTCCAGGCTTACCTGGAGACTTATTAACGGGTTTTACGTAATCGGTACCGCCTGTCGATGGTGGGAATAAAATGAACAGCGTCGCAGCTAAACTGCTCGCAAAGCACAGAGAGGTTTGCATAACGTTGCTACTATACTGTATTATGTTATATCGAACCATGGAGCGTCACTGATGCAACAAGAATGAAACTCAGGAAGAAAAACCTAATGTTACTGCTTGGTATGTTGCAATAAACTGGTCGTTGAATGAAAACAAATCTGGTGAAGATGGAACAAAAGACTCAGTTGTCGTATCCGATATCGATGCATCACAGCTCGCATAATTGTGTGAGAGACAATAAAATTATCTGGGTGATGTTTATATCGTGTATATCCACTGTTGTTCTGCTCTTCTAACCAGTTACTAATTCCTGTACTGTACATTGCCATTGATTCGTGCAGGATAATTAATGCTTGCTGTGGCTTTGTGTTTGTATCTGTGACGGTCTCACCATAATGCAGACGGTGATTGTTGTGGACTAGACAATCAGATACACGTACCAGATTGCAGATGTTTCTAAGTGACTGACCCGGGATGTGTCATGATTGTGTGCATCAGAATATGTGACATGCGTGCCAAGTTGTACCGTAGAGAATGCATCTCGTTTTGCATTGGAACGATTCGTGCCTGGCGCAGACGAACATCCAGAAAGAAGGAACGAAACGGAAAGACAGTAATGCATCATTGTGTTACTGTTATTTTACGAACTCATATGACTCGCAATATTTTATCAGCGGGTGACTTGTGCTCAAGCAGACGTTCCGACCGACCCGGTGCGCATATTTCCATACTACACAGTAACACTATGATAGCTTCTGCATTTGTATGATTAACAAATGACAACGGAAGTCCAAACGTAAAACAAAGCAATCGAAATGATATGTAACTGTCCGACGATCCAAGTTTTTTCCTGAGGCAACATCTGGATGATGCAGCGCAACGTATGACAGCCATGCGAAAAACCATGCCACTGCTCCGATCACTAATCGCGGTCGGGTTGACCCAAGCATGATGCGATGTATAACAGATAGGCGCGATCTATTCGCTGGTTAGTGGTGTTTCTGGAATCAGGCGCCGGCATCCTTTTTGCCCGGGCGTTCTTGGAATAGGTGGTCTTCTCGTTGATTGTCTCTGGGTGCGAGTATTGGTCCGTATCAACACCCGTCAATCGTTCAGTTTCCGCTTTATTCTGCAACACCTCGCTCACACCCCGTCCGGTTTCGGCTTCAGCTCGGATTAGTTCCATGTACCGTTCGTACAGCTGCGGAATGTGCGGATCCCCGGGGGTCTTATCCACCCTTGCCTGACTTCGTAGTGGAACAGCGTAATTGGGAACGGTGGGACCCCTTTGTCGAGTGTGCCGGGAAGTACCGGCAAGTTGTGGACTGGGTGTCGGTCTGGACGCTGGCATCGGCGAGTTGTACTGATCGTGTGAAGGGTGCGGAAGGCATGTCGTTCGAGCGTTGGGCCAGTTTGGACTGGTATACAGCCGTAAATGATGGTTCTGCAAAACGGCAGCGTAAGCGCCGAAAATCGCTACTGTAGTGTCGAAAAGTGCCTCGCGCGCTTCTGTTGAACTTTACTCGATGACCTTTCGTAGGGAACTTGCAGTAGCACCATTATCGATGAACGGTACTATGCGATTTCGGACAAGGCTTATATATTTTCAAGCATGGTCGGAAGTAATTGCAAGTTCCCAATAAATTTGGTTTCCGATTCAAACCCGAAAAATGCGGCGTTGGAAATTGTTTTCTTAACAAAATTTGTTCCGAGAGTTTTCGTTCAAGCGTCATACGGTCGCACGATAGCGTTTTCTGGTACTGAATCCACTACATAGTTGCAGAAATCAGCTTGAATCACCTGCTAATTCGATTGTCTGCTCTCCGGGGACGACGGGATTCTCCAAGGATACTTTAAATAATCCATAAACTGGGGATTGGTATACAGTGCTGATCCAAGTGTTTCCAAGAGCTTGTCACTGAATTCGTCATTGGGCTGTTCGTGGAGCCGTCAAACAAAAACATCGAACTTGGCGCCCAGCCCGTCCACTTCTACAACAGACCCATAAGGGAAATGGTACGTCCTATCCGCACGGCAATATCAGCAAATTCATTTCCGGACGTTTCTCAAAGCGCCCAGAAATTACTGGACTTGGGGTGGATGCAGATCCAGCTGTTCCAGTTCGTTGAGTTTCCGCTCTTCGCCAATCCCATGTGTCTACAAAATTGTGCACATGGTAGGTAAATGCAAGTCTTTGCGATCTCGCGACAATGCTGCAAAGAAGCTGACCTAACCGTTGGAATATTACAATCACCGATTACATACTCACGGTCAAGCTGGTCAACTGGTATTTCAAAAAGTCTAGCAAAATCTCCATTGCAGTTTGAATTTGCCTTTACATTTTAAAGATGCATGACACAATCTCGTTCCATATACATGAAGTATCCAGAATGCGAGCTGTTGTAAAAACTAGAACCGTTTCAAGTAGTTCTACATCAGTTATTCCTGTCGCTGTTGTGCTCTTTATCAGTTGCGAAATTCGGAGTCGGGTGTTTGGGTATTGGGAGAAACATGATCGGCTCGTCTTGCAGCGCAATGTAGCAAACTTCAAAAAAGTGATGATTATATGAAAGAAAGAGACTGCTCCTGGACTTCAGACTAAACTTGCGGAAAAAACAACAATATCGATATGTGAGCTGGTATGGAAGCTTTTGATGACGAAGCGTAGTTTCAAAGCTTTACAAACTTTTCAGAGTAAACGTATAAAGCAGTACGTACAAAAGCATCAATATATACGGAGTTATTTTTGATGTACTTGCCTTTAATTCCTGCAAAGCGCTACGACCTACAATGGCCAATACAGATTCAGAATCTGGTCCAACTTCACAACAATGCTGAGCACGAGATTGCTGTACTTTCATGTGGATCCCGTCGCGGATGATAACGGGCATGGCTACAGGCGCGCATAGTCCGACTGGACCAGGACTTCGAATCGAAATCCGACAGTCGGATGCGTTAACGCGTCCGTGTCATATTCTTCCTCGTCCGTGGCAGCATCCAGACTGAGAGGATCAGTGCTATTTTGCGATTTCGCAGCATCTGAAATGAATCGTTGCATGACGATCTTCCATTTTAAGAGTAAGCCCAAATGTCTTAAACAAACAAAACTCACGTACAAAGTGATGTTAGTGTTATAATCCAATTGCAGAATCCACTTCGAAGGGCGCCGCGACTGCCATTCGTTTCAATGCCCGACTGATCATCTTGGAAAACAGGACTTGCAACGGAGAAATAGTCCGTCAACACTCAACAGACTTATTTCCACCAGCGATATCACTCATGCTGCGTCATGCTTATTCTGTACCAATTCGAAATAATGGGTTTTGTTAAATTATTATTGGGATAAATATTGTCATTTTCCCAGCGAAGACCTGATGCACTTGCACATACAGAGTAATCGGAGAACCAGCAACAGTGCAACTTTTCTGCATGCTCCAGGAACATCTTGTGGCCTGTTCTATTGATAATCGAAGCGATCTCAGTGGGTTGCTTGGAGACCGAGAAATAGTACTGCGCATTACGCACGGAACAATGCAACCAGCAAAAGCAGCCGGAAGTGTGAATGTTTCCGAACCGGTGATCATTATTAATTCCCGCTGTAACACTGTGTTCGTACTCATTTATTACAGTGTCATGCCCTGCTTGTTCCAGACGGAAGCGCGGTGCGATACGGTGACTGATCTTGCGATTTTTGTCTATTAGTTTTCGTGTCTCACAAAAAGAGAACCAGCACAATGCACTCGCAGAGCCAACTTCGAATACAGAATAGCTCTTCGGAAGAAAATTCATCTCTGCAGGATGTGGTTAACATCGATCGCTTTAAGAATGCAGCGGTCACGATACCAAACCTGTTCTCTCTGATAAAAAATTTACTAAGGGATTGCTACCATTTTGGACTGATAATCGGAAGCGACAAAGTCGACCACAGTTGCCAGTTATGAGTTACCGGTGGCTTTGCTGTGAACAAATGTTTACACTTTTTATACGCAGTATTTCCGTTACTAACAAGTGACTACAGTGACTGTGACACGTATCAGTGACAATCATCGTCATGTGACATCATCATCATCATGTGACACGTATCAGAAACCAATTTATTTGCATTTTATCAAGTGAATTCAACTTCATTCTGACTTCATTCTAACTTCATTTTAACTTCATTCTGACTTTACGGATCGGGAGGCCAGGAAAAGGATGACGGGGTGCAGGAACGCAGTACAGGATCGGCAGAGTGCCCCGAACAGGCGCCAGACGGTTTTTATATTTCCGCCTTCACTCGTGAGTTGCGTGAAGACGTAGTCGACGATAAGAGTGCCCAGGCCAAAGACGCCGTACAAAGGCATGTTCGGGATTTGCTAGGCAGCGAATCTACTGCAACACCCGATGATAACCCTTTCCGACGCTGGGGATGGTACAGAAGCTCTAAAGAGCGGTACTGAAAGACGAGGAAACCCTGCTCGAAGCGAACGCAATGGGAAAAAAAGGGCATGCACTTCAAGTAGAGTGTATTGCAGGTGGAGAGCACAAAGTAGGCAAACTTCCGTGGCGCTTTGCGAAACAGCCCTCATCAGCGTAGACGACGCCAGCGCCGACCTTCGCATGAGATTCATAAGGGATTTGGAGATGCAGGCATTTTGTGTCGTGAAATCACTGACCTTCGCCTGACTAGTCTGCCGCCGTCGGTCGTCGAATTGCTATCCATGTGATTCAGACAGGTTAATTCAGCAAGCAGAACGG
>JAQGAU010004882.1:0-10934 GCA_034698045.1 Paramacrobiotus richtersi | reverse complement strand
GAGCTCATCAAAAACTGCGACAATGAGTTGAAATGCGAAGTTATCCACCTGGCCGCGGAATACGAACACAGAATGCAATTAGGGCAGAAAGCGGTGTATCATTTGGAAGCCTTTGTCGCTAAATTTATGGCGCGTTATCTGCGGTATTTGGATCAGATGCAGTTGTAGCAACAGTTGTCACTAACTGCCCTATCTCTCATGCTGGTGTGAACAGATGTGCATGTGTAATTTTGTGCTTAGTTTTGTCCTCGCTTTTTGGCATTTACAAATTTTGAACCGTGATTATCTAAATATTAGTAAAAAGAATTCAGTTTCCATTGGTCGAACAGACTTACGTACCCGATGGAAAATCAATTTGTGCATTTCTGAACTGTTTGTATGCAGTTTCGATTAGCCAGAAAGATAAGACTTATTGTGGAAGGAGGCTTCGTCATTATTGTCATACATGAGAGAGTCCACGGCGCAGGATAAACCACCGTGGCGAGTCCACATATTAAGCACGAGCTTCCCTTCAGTCAAGGTAGATGTACTCTCAGAAAGCACAAGCTACCTTGCTTTAGTTAAAATCAATGAGTGTACATCTTCGCGGAAATTGCTTATTATTTTCATTATTAATAATATGGTTTATCCAAGCCACACAAGTATCTGCCGGCCGGCATACGTGTGCAATAAAATTTAGCTTCAGAAACCAAATGACGCCAAAGCGCTGTTTTCTATGAAAAAACCGAAGACAACTGGTGGAGTCAATGACAGTGACATAAAGAAAACGAGCCATCCACTAGGACATACGTATCGCTCAAATTCAAAGACACGATAAGTGATATCTACGTACACAGAACAAACAGGCTAAAAATTTGTAAAATTTGTCCATGTAACATTTCGCAATGACTGAATAAATTCCTCGCTAATTGTAAGGTGAGATTCCGCTTCCACGATCAACAGGTATCAGACGCTCCAAAAGTGGTGGAAAAGGACACATCATTTTCAGCAACTGATAATATTCAAATGGATTGTTGCTCTTATGGAGATATCTGTAATAACAGAAACAATAATTAAAGCATGTATCAATGAGAACCTTTTGGCGTTGCGCCTGTATAACAGGCTGTATTAACATTAACAGAGGCAAACTGAATGAGATTACGGTACCTCATACAAAAACAGAATCAACAGGAAGGAAACCGCGGCAAGATGTATTCACACCCTCAAACTTCTTACAAAATACGAAACATACAGCGAATAAACTAAAAACTGCGGCCCTACAACATACATTTCACAAAGCGCAAACATATCGGCGGCCGTATAACCGCGGCCCTTATTCTGGCAGCGTTCGTTCTCTTCTGCTTCCATATCCGTTGGATTCATAACCTGTGCGGCAGATCTATAGAAATACCGAATTAACAGGCGCAATGCAATATTCGAGCGGATTTAACCATTTACACGTAACGAAATTTTTTATCGGTAAACGAAAACAAGGAGTTCAATATTTACCTGAACACAATTTCCATGAAGCGTTCAAAACGGACATTTTTTGGATCCTTGTCCAAGCGTCGTTGGATTAGATAAACCAGAAAAGAAACACTACAGAACCACACAGGCGGAGGCGGTAAAGTGTCCAAAGCACTGAAAGATAAATTTTCATCCTTCGAAATCAAATCAAAAACAAATGATTTTCCAATGTCGGACTTGGCAGAGCTCTGTGGCGAAGTCACTTCTGCACTCCGCGAACCATCGTCTGATTTTCTACTAGCAGATGCCGGTTTATGTGGTGTATCCAAATCGGTGATAACAGATCGTTCATTCCTCGATGATGAGTTCCGCGAGTTGTTCGGCGACAACATATCGACCACTTCTGTAATTCGCGAAGCATCGTCCCATTTTCTACTGATAGATGTCGGTGTATGCGGCGTAGCCAAATCGGTGATGGCAGATCGTTCATTCCTCCAGGATGAGCTCTGCGAGTTATCCGGCGATGACATATCGAGACTGGAAGATTTAGACCTATCAGAGCCGCGAGGGGACTCCAGATCATCTAAGCCATGGATGGGATAGTTGGTTGGTCCATGGTTTCCTAGGTCCATAATATTGCGGATTGCGACACCCTTCCGAAAAAACTCGTCCCATTTTTTATGACGTGGCGTCATTTGACTCATTTCCATACTGGAACTGAAAACAGGAACATTAAAATGCACTTGGCGCCTGTTTTACGTAGGAAAACAGAATCTCAGGAACCCATTTAAAACTGTGCTCCACATTCTCTGTCTTTCTAATCTTCCCAGACGTTGATAAAATTCTGTTACATTACTAGTACTGCATCGTCCGTTTTTTTGTTTACTGAAAAAAATTTAAAACGGGAGCTGCACTTAATCCGCGTTTGCTTCGAGCAGCCGATTATTAGTGATACATGTAGTCTGTAAATTACATGGTAACTTTATCATCGTATAAAAATGAAAGCTTGTACACACGAATTATCAGTGCGTTCAACTGCTTCAAGTAATGTATCTGCAGTATACAACTTACAAGTAACAAGCAGCTTATCGCAAATAAGTCATATTACCTGGAAGACGCAGACATCTCAAAAATGTTCGCTCGATCAGCAGAATCTCCTCCACTCGTTCCTGAATACGAACCAGCTTCAATTAAACAGGTGAGATTTTAACCCTGGTTTCGGGTTTCCTACTCTATAATTATTATATAACAGACTAGGCGAAACCTCAGAGCATCGTGAGATCACTGTTTTGTGGCTTCGGGTCTTCACCAAACAGTGAAATTTTTTCTCGGTACACACGTTTTGCAGGTAACTTACGATTTAAAGGATTATGAATGGTTCTAAGAGCCGCATGCATATCCGGAACAGGAACGGGGGACCCGATTGCTGGTAGCGCGTCTGATGAGCCGTGATCTGACACATCTTGGTCTTCCAGAATTCTTGTGCATATGCTCTGCCGTCCTTCCTCCATGGATGAGGTTTTCCAAATTCCTCCGAATGATCAGTGAGAAAAGCTAACCAATATATTTTATGTGATATATCAAATTCAACAAGTCAGAAGGGATGTGCATCGATCTAAAGACAAAAAACCGCCACTCATCTCAATATCAATATCTGAGGACGCCAATAATTGGCCATTATGCTGGGCGCTTTTTCCGAGTACGCGAGTTTACTAACGTAACTGCGGCCCGGGGTTGTAAGGCCGTAACTGCGGCCCGGGGTTGTAAGGCCTGACAGACAGAGAATGAAAAATTAAGTATGGTTTTCAGTTTTTGTGCCTTTTGTCTCTTTTGCGAACATCTTATACACGACGTGAGAATAGAAACTGTCGCACATTTTGTTAAAATTGGATTATATCTGGCGCAGTTTGTTATTCAGTGTGCATATAGACGCATTGTTAGATGTACAGTTTGTAGCAAGATTATTATACCGGATGTCACCTTAATTTTCAAGCGGGTCATGAGATTCTGTACCACTTATAAGTTATAGAAGTATGAATGTTTTATGCGACCCAATAAAGATTGACCACTGTACGTTTATATAAAAAAATAAAAAATGTTAGTGTATTTGGCGAAATAGCTCATCGAAATCTGCTACAGTGGGCTGAAATATTAATCCGAAGTTATAATTATCCACCTGGCCGCGGAATACGAATACAGAATGCAATCAGGCCAGAAAGCGGTGTACCATTTAGAGGCCTTCGTTGCCAAATTTATGGCACTTATCTGGGGTGTTTGGGCAAGTTTAACAACAATTTCCGCTATCGGCCTTATCGCAAATGTTGATGTGAATAGATGTGGATGCGCAACTTATTCGTATAGCGGTTTTGCCCTTTTGCATCATAAATTTTGCAATTTTTTGGACTGAATGTTTTCCAAACCGATTTCTTTCACCATTGGTCGAACTGACGTTAATTGTTTCCAGGTAGTTGATGGGAATTAAACAAGACGTGTACGTTTCTGAACTGTTCGTCAGCAAAGTTTGCAGTTTCGATTGGTAAATATGCGACTGTTTGTGGAGATGGCTTTGTCATACGTATACATCCGCGTTTACAAAGAGAAAAAGAGAACGAGTTGCACTTTATCAGCTAGTCAAAGGCATGCTCTAAAACCATACATAGTATTATTATCATTGTGAAAAAACAGTACTTATTTGCCGGCCGGCATACGTGGTATGCAAAAAGCACTTGATTATTGAAAACGGAATTGCACTTGCGTTAATTAACAACACATGCAGAATGTCGTTAAAAAGACTTTTCCGTGGAAAACACACATTTACTGTTTGGTTCCGGCTTTGCGGGCTTCCTCACGTTTGCGTGCCTCTTCCAGTTCTTCAGGACTCATTTGGGTTCGTCCAGGCAGATTCTTTTTCTTCTGTTCACATGCAGCTGGATCGGAAGCGCATTTGTCGCTGCACTTGTGGGATGCACACTTATCGGCACACTGGTGCTGGTCTTTCGTGCATGTGCCGGTGGAGCAGCATCCCTCCTTGGACTTATCCTGGCAGTTCGGGTCACACTTTTCATTACACTGTCGCTGATCTTTGGTGCATTTGCCGGTGGAACAGCATCCCTCCTTCGACTTATCTTGGCAGTTTGGGTCGCACTTTTCGCTGCACTGTCCTTGTGGTTTCTGGTCAGCCATATTGATCTGCAAAAATTCAACAAATGTCCGTTTTTGCTGTCTTCAAATAAAACGTTAGTCACATAAAATAAGTAAAATAACACAATCAACTTACATTAGCTTAATTTACTTGTATAGTGTAATTAACGTATAATGTATAGTGAACTGGAAATGTAGCAGACTGCGAATACCAACACTGTTTAAAAAAAGGCCAATCACAAAAACTCAATGACAAGCTCATTAATAAATAAACATTTTCCAGATCGGAAAGGTCAAGCACGATATGATACAAGACTTTGAAAGTACGATATACAAATTGTCAGCACTAGTTAGCACTGAGACTGAGTCTGATAAACCTTAAGAATGGTAGGTCTAAAGAAAAACCATTATGTGTATACCTGTTATATAATTAAGTAACTTCACGGTTTATAATTAACAGAAAACAATAAAGTATAGCACTGTGCGGCTTAGAGAAATTCAAGTTCTCTTCTCCTGAATACAGAAATGGGTTACTGAAATTATAAATTGCTTTCGTCCGCGCGCCTTAAATATCTAAGAAAGTCTTGTTTGTTTGCGAGCACATAGGCCATCGCAGCGGTGGAACAAACCGTACGTACTATCAGCGATTCCTTAATTCTGGTAATAATACAACTTTCTTATCAGCGGCGATGTCCTATCTTGTTGTTTATTGGTGTCAGTTACAGCGGAGTCATTTTCTAGTGTGTTCGGAATGTGAGACTTGGTAAACTAAAACTGGATTGCATTATTTTGTAGGGCAACATTGTATTCGTTATAACAGCTGCGATAGTATTATAGATAAGAAATGCGGTTGCATTTCACTGGGTAGATTCCATGACTTCGCGTCGAAGTTACCAGAAATAAACAGAAATGCAATTATCATGTTCTGCACATGTCGTCAGATATTCTATACTTTAATTTCGCGGTGGTAAACAGCGCATGTCGCGTTGGCAGATTTTTGTGACAGCTTACATATAACATGTTAATTAACTGGGATTTAAAAACCGATTTCCATAATTAACTTATGGTGACTGTATACATATTAATATTGTTTTGGACCATTATATAACACTTACAATTAATTGTGATACTTTTGATTGTAATGCTTCTGATTTAGAATTACGCACAGACACATGATTTTACCTAGCAACTGGACATCTACATAATTGTACAAGTATGCGCAATTATAAGAGAAAAATTTAAAAATAACAAACTCAAGCCGCGACGTACCTTTCCCACTTAATTCTTAAACAACATCACAGAATAAAAATGTTGTAGAACTCGTTTTGCCATAATGTCATGAACTACGAGATTACAACAAAAAATTCGGTTCCTATTCGGAATGGAAGCGCATTGTACGGTATTGCCATTTCCCATGTATTTCTGGGATTACTGCTTGCAATTATCGATGGAATCAGTAAGCATAAAATATCGTGTATACTGGAGATAAAAAGCAAACGACCAGTTTATACTGTTAACAAAGAAAAGCTGCGTTAATATTCCGAACTTCTTAAAGTCTTGTAAATTCTTCATACATTTTTTCAGCGATGATTTTTATCACAAAACACGAACACAGTCTAACATAGTCCAGATATCATGTCATGATATCGTTGTTAACTGACGCTGTATAATTAGAGTATTACAAGCAGTAAATCTGGATATGGATAAGAAATGATGTTCATGAATAATCATAATTATTGACAAAATTCTCTGCGACGTGATGAGTGTCAAACTTGTAATTTATACAGAAGATTTTGTCAACATATCGTATTTCATGCATCAATTTCTTAATCGCTGCAGTGCGCTGTGGTAAACGTAAATGTTGTAACGTAATATCATGAATTAAGAACTAAACTTTAATGCCCGTCTATGATCGAGACTTCGTTTCAGTTGTTAAATAATTATAGTAATAATTATTAACCTGCTTACGTAATATATCCGGGCTTGTTACAGACAGCTGCGTTGGCACTAACGATTACGATTTCATGGGACACGTCGTTACGGGAGTGTTTGCCGGATCGTTCTTTGTTGTCACAGGCATATTGGGCATCTTTGCCTATCTTGAGGAATCGGCAGACGTTGCCAGCGGTTATTACACAGCTTTCTTGGTTCTTAGTAGTCTGAGTGCTGTGATATGTTTCATTCTTGTTGTTCTAAATGTTCTGAATTTTGGTGCACCGCTTATGGCTGGTATTATATACAGCAATGCGAAAACCGGTCTCAAAAGCCTCTGTGCTGTCCGGAGCATTACCTTGTTAATTTATTTTATACTTTTTATACTTTTTATTATTGCTGCAGTCTCAAGTAGTAAATTCAGATGAAGGCAACTTGTCCAAATGGTGACCGATACGGTGGCATGCGACTGTCACGTACGCATTTTTTGATTAAAGGTCACTGCGGTCGAGTGCATGCGCAGCCCTCATGCCGTATGAAACTATCTTCCGGATTGAACACATTGGTCAAACAAATATTCTTAATGTCGTAATGAATGCATTGATCTAAAAAGTCGACTATGCGGACAAATGCAGCGTTTTTCAGACACCTGTTATGGAATAACTTATCATGGAATATCAATGTTCGACCGTGGGGTTTAGTGTTGCATGTCCAAATGATCAAACACGGGAACCCGAACTAGCACTCGTAATCAGATTTAAGAGTTCTAAATAAATTAATGCAAGTGCTGGTCCGTGTAATTATAACTGGCATCCTTCGCCATACAAATTTCATACCGGAAATTGTTTACTTCCCAAAGGATGGGATATGCATTTCTGCATTCGCGAAAGTTCAAAAACGCTGCGGCTACAGAAGCTTAAAATTAGTAAAGAATCTAAAAATCACGTCATGTTGTAACGTTGTTGTTGATATGTAAACGGCAGAGTCCATCAATTAATTAAGTGTGATTGTAATCGTACCGAACTTGCTTAGCAACAGAATTTTTATATTTCCATATTATACCAAAAATAACTGTGCGAAATTTGTATCACTAAAAATCGAAAAGCCAGTACTCGTTGGTGTACCACTACATTTATAAAGACTGTTGCATAGAATGATGGAGAGGATGTTTTAATATTGCTATGGCTGATTTGAAGCCTACGCCTTCAATTACTCCGAACAAATCCGGTGGTAAGAAACCGTTTTCTCGTAAACCAAAAGCATAATGGATTGATCTACAGTTGGTTTTTGCTAGCGTCCCATCCTACAGAAGCAGTTCCTTCACCACATCCAGTTACCAGTGCTGCGCCTCCTGCATCCGGTGCCGCGTACCCGCAGTCCACAGTCATGGCTGCTCCCGCATCCGGCATCGTCGTTGTACAACCGGCGCCATCCGCAATTATGGTCAGTATTTTTTTGCTATCTACACCAACTACGCTTGGGTGTACTCTGTTTTCCATCATCCCAGAAGACAATCATGACACTGTTCTTAGATTTCTTCCCCGCTGATGGTTTCGTCCAATCCGCAGCCAATGGTGTACGTATAAGGAGCTAAAATTTACTCGAACTTACAGTATTCAGCTGACCACTAACCAGCAAGATGGCCGTTACGATGAACTTTGTATAAAGTATAAATGCTTTTCAGTAACTTCATCAACTCTGGATATATAACAAATTTAAAAAAATTATTTTGCTAACAAGTAGTTATCAGTTAGAAAAAATTCATAACTAATATTACGTACGCATATCTATGGATATTTACAGAGTGAATTATCTGGTCTTCACATATGCTCGCTATTTATATTAATTGTTAGTCGTATGCATATGACAAAATTTATAACTGTGATGAATGTGAATGTTAAGGACCGGTGCGCACTTTGTGGTACCTGAGACAGATCGGGACATATTTATGAAAACAGTCAGTATCATAGAGCGTATTTTACTTTTATATTTCATATAGAGCATATTTTAGTTTATTACGACATTCTAAACAAGAATTTGACTTATAATCAATGGCACAAAATTTGTTCGATTACATGCTACGCACTAATGACGCGCTTCTCTGAATTCTAGATGCCCCAACTGCCAGCAACACATCGTCACCAGTATACATTACGAAAATGGAATGTTAACCTATATTTTTGTTGGACTTTGTGTAATGTTCTGTAAGGAGCCCTGCATTTTTAAAGCTGAGAAAAATCGTATATTCAGTAACTCTTGAAGGTTAACGCGTACGGCGTAGTATCTGTAGACGAGAATTCCACTTCGAACCAAGTAAATTTTGTCTTCAGTAAAGATATTTGTTTATAGAGATTTTTAACGGTAACCGAAATGTGTTCTTGGTCCGTTTCTGGAATCAGCCATGTAACATATGTCCTTGTAAACGGAAGATACATACGAGGACCATAAAAATGTTGCAGCCATACCATTATTTTATCTGAAGTTTTAATTCATTGCTTTTTTTCGTTTCAGTGTGCTGGTTTGGTTGCTGTTTGATTCCTTGCTGGTAAGTATCAAACGGAAAATCATGTTTATAAATACAGCATGAACAAACCAAAATCACATACTGTACAGAAAAATTCCATAATTATTAATCTTCGTTACAGCACCCCTGGATGCCAAGATGTACTGCACACTTGCCCTAATTGTAATCGCTTTATTGGACGTTATAATCGCGTGTAACAGTACTGACTGTTCTCTGCCTGGTCAATGATAAGTCTGCAAGCTGACAGCAATGATAATCTTTCATATGCAATTTGTATCTATTTTTTCCAGGTGTCTCTATTTTTCTCAAGATGTTTCCAGAATGGTTGGAAGTTCTTTTCTTGCGTATATGCGAAATAGATAACAATTACAAGTAAATACACAGCCGGACATGTACCTACACGAAACTAAAACTAATTCGGACAGCGCTTGAAATATATAAAACAGAAAAACGTTCAAAATTTCAAATTCTGAAACGTCAGGCTTTTCGTTCACGGATAAGAGTCTTCATTCTCTGTACTTTACGGTCAATCTCCACAATCACGTCGTCGTTCAATTTGTATATTCCGGTGTTTAATAGCATGTTACGTTGATCCATGGCTTCCAGTAGCCTCCTTTCCGGATTAGTAGTGCTTTCTTCGTCACTCTCCGATTCACTGTCCGTCAAACCAAGGTGATTAATGTCCAGATGAATATTTTCCTCGTTCTCCAAATCGGACAGATTATCAAGATGATTCACTTCGGATTTGCCTTCTCTTCCACCAAACTGAATAGCCAATCTAAAAATCAAAAACGATAGAAGAACAGTTGGTCCGGTTTAGCACGATCATCCACATTAGCTTCACCTACGGGCTACATCGGAGCGCTCAATCTCGTTGCTGCGTTTTACAGTGCAAAAATCGACATAAAAAATCACAATAAGCGAATCCGGTATGTCGTATATAGTTACGGTATGTCGAACAATAAATATTACACGTCATACTGGGGCTCGTTACGATGAAGAGACCTTCTGCAACGGAAGGTATCGTTACTCGTCATTTTTCGGAAAAAAGCAAACATATAACTTTAATTACAAAACAAAATTTTCCATTTCTTAGAGACTACGGCAGATAAGTCATTCAACTCATCACAGATAAGTCACACGTAATACACATACTGGGAAAAAAATTAGCAATGCAGTTTTTAATTAATCATTATTTGGCCGTCTGTCGTCGGAAAACTTGGAGTAGTTTTCATTCATACATATAGGGAATACCTGTCTTTTCTTCTGGCCGTATCACTGTCGCCATATTCAAGCGAATACTGCGCTGTATCCTTTGAAAAGCCTGCAAATTTCTCACGACTGCCATTCTGATTTCTCCTTTCCAGCTCGGTTCGCAGCGCTTCCAATTCCCGCTCCTTTTCTTCCAGCCGTTTATCGTGTTCCGATTCCAGTCGCACCCGCATTTTGGCAACTTCCTTGGACGCTTTGCCCCATTCCTGCTTGTAGTGTGTCTTTGCTTCCATCTCGCTCTGAACGCGTCTTTCCAAATCGTTCTGCAGATAGATCAAGAATCAAACTGACTAAATATAAAAAACAGCAAGACAATATTTACACGTACTTTTTCAAGAGTCAACCGATTGACTTCCAATTGTATTTCATGGTTTTGCAAAGGCTTCTCCCGTTCCCCACCCTTCATCCTGAATATCTGCTCCTCGCGTTCCACAAGGCGCTTGTTTAAATCTTCGAGCTGACTACTCAGCTGCTTAATTTCAGCCTTCAGTAGAACTTGGGCGGAATGTTCCAGTTCCAACCGCTTCGAGTATTCTTGAATAACGCTGCGTTGTATATCGTCAATATCCTTCGTTAAACGGGCCTTTTCTGACATCAGAAACTGCTCAGCTTCCACAAC
>JAQGAU010004881.1:0-10935 GCA_034698045.1 Paramacrobiotus richtersi | reverse complement strand
AGCGAAACTGAGAGCGAATGCATTCGCACCAAAAATAATGATATTTACAAGTTACAGCAAGATGGTCCAGAAAAATATCCAGTTTATTTTTATTGTTGTCACTGCAGGCAGAACATGTTTCCATCCGATTTCATGTCCGGAGACTTGTCGGGTATAGTCTATCCCGGTAAAGTTGGAAGAAACAACGCCGTCTCCGTCAAAGGAAGCGACGGTCTACTTCACTACGGACTGCTGATTCACGAGGAAAGCGATGGTTTCCTCATCGATTTTGGATGCGGGCCAGATCGGATGCGCATTGTTCCTGTCGGCCGGGTTTTTCACTTGACACACATCTTTACCTCGTGGTGCAAATTCTACGACTCAGGGGACTATCGTAAATCGCACAGTCACATCACAACGCCGTTGAAAGAGAACGATACGGTGGAGGTGCTGCTGCAGGCCAAAGGCGACCAGCGATGGAAATGGCATCCAGGAAGGCTTCTCGCAGCTGATTTCAAGAGCGGGTATTTCGGCCATGTCAGCGTCTCACTGCCACGCGGACAAACCGTTGAAATCATCGTACCAGGACAACAACTCCGACCGGCGTCCGATGAAATACAACCGGTACGAATCTGGAGCACCCGACCAACGGCCTATGTTGTGCACTATCACCTACCACTGGATTTTAACGTGAACCATGTACCAACAGCGTTACTGGGTGAAATGTTCGAGTGTACGGCTACATGGGACCAAACAGCGGTCCGTCGTGTTTGCGGACTCTGGAACGACATTATTCTAGCCACAGCGGGGACGATTGTGCACTTGAAGTATGGTTACCAGAACAGTGCCGGTGCGTCATACTTGCATAATCTTTGGAGTACGAGGACTCGAGTCGTTGTTGTGGTAGGCTGCCCGGCGGATGACCGCGACGATTTACTTCGCTCCGTGTGCGTTTTGCTTCGACGCATCGCAGCTGAGTACGGATATCGTCGACTCACCGCCGTACGTTTTGAGGGGATGTCATTCAGTATGGGACCGTGCTGCGAAGAACTCGAGAGTCTGAAGGAAATCGTGGCTTCCTTTTGCTCTACATGCCGCTTTATTGGGTTACCTAAACCTGAACCCTACTATTATGTATCGGTGCGAGTTGTCGTACAAGAAAAATGGATCGATATCAGGGAAAATGGTTTTGCGGAGCGATTCTGGAAATTGCTTTCCTTTCAGGGCTCCCTTTATAAGTCGAATCCAGATTATGTAGAAATAAAGAGCTGGATTGACGAACAAATTGCGGAATGTAGCCAATGCAGTGCCACGAAGGTACGTATGTTTACGGGCATATATGATTTTCGGTAGGCAGATTTACGCTGTTAATTCATGCCTGAGATAGTTTGCGACATTCGGTATGGTTCATGAACATTACTGATAGTAAACGGAATGTTTGTTATCGGGTTAGTTCAGTTACCATTATGACGGTTTTGCAGACGGCATGGGCCAGTATGGTCGTTTGCGAGGGTCTCGAAGAGTTGGAGCAGAATTTGTATACTTAGTTTAAAAACTCTTTCAGTAGACAACGTCACACTCTAATTTTCACAATTTAATTTGCCCAGTATAACGATTGTCCTGCTTCCGCTAGGAGACACATAATAAGGCGGTTCCTGCCGAAATTAGCCGTCGTTCCGAAGCCGCAAGGGTCAAGCACTCGGGAATGCCTTTTCCACAGTATTGGGTGGTCCAGCGAAATTCCGTTGCGGTCCGTGGAGATGATGGACTGCTGCACCATGCCCAGGTGATCGCCAAGGAGCCTAATGGCTTGATCGTTGATTTTGACTACGCACCGGAATCGCTCGCTTCCGTGCCGTTTGGGAGCGCTTACAGGTACAGCACCGACAAGCCCGACGTTCAGAGGATCTCCGAGATTGATAGCGGTGATCCCGTTGAAGTTCTACTACAGCTTCAGCCAGACGAGCCGTGGAAATGGTATCCAGGGAGAGCTGTTTTTTCTATACGGGATTCCTCGTCTTATCAGCATGCCATACACGGATTCGTAAAGCTTTTTACGCCGAACGGCACTCAAATGACTGCCGTTGTTCCCCTGAGGCAGCTTCGTCTTCCTTGTGATGCGGTGGAATTGGAGACCTTGCTGATAAACAGCAAGGACGACATCCCAGTTGACCTGGATCGTCGGCTGCCCCTGGAGTTGAGAATTAATGAAATGCCGTTTGATTTGCTGAAAGAGGTGCTGAAATGCCTGGAGACCGTTCCGTGTATAAAGATGCGGATCGTGTGCAAACTGTGGGACCAAATCATAAGAATAGTGGCCCACCGAATCATTTATCTGGAAGAGGATGCGCGTATGGCGGTGAGCTGCCTCAGCAACGTGTGGTGCGCCGAAACAACAATTGTTGTCATCCATGCAATGAGAGACCATTTTCTAATTGTCTGCCATCTTCTGGAGCTGCTCGTGGTCAAACATGGCCGTACACTGAAGAATGTCGTGCTGCGCGATCAGAACGACATCTTGCCTAGTTATACACTTGGCAGTGGCAAGAGCGATGAACTCTCGCTTCTAGCATCCGTGTGCCGATGCTTAGTCTTTCGTCAAGCAAAGTTTTCCGTCCAGATTAAGTTTTGCGAGGACATGTGGCTCACTTGCTACACAGAGATCCCATCCGGGCGCCTTGATGTAACGAACCCTGACTTTGCCTCGCAGTGGTGGAGCATCGTTGCGCAGAATGTGTACCCTTGTGATCGCGCAGCAGGCATCGCGAACATTCGGTGGCACCTTTCGACAGGATGCGCTTCTTCTAGCTCATGCAGGGCTCGTGTTCTGAAGGTAGATTTCCACGCAGTGCGACGGGCGTTTTGCTGAGAATGCTTTCTGTTTGCAGATTATCAATGGTCTGGACAGCGTAGTACAAGGGCAAGGCGAAAGCCGAGAGGAACGATGGTTGAACAAAGATCTACCCACGATAGAATGGGGAAAAATGACCAAACTTGCTATTGTGGCAGTAGAAACAGCGATCCAGAAATGCGATGTTTTAGCCAGACTTAGCTTAATGGGACGGAAATGATTGTTATGTGCGATCACAATGTCGTCATGTACCGGCGATCCATTCCTGACTTCTAGATTAGTATTCCTTTACAATGCTGTTTTTTTTATTTCCCATTTATTTCCATTTTCCTGGTTTTGTGATTTGAGACGCTTTTATTTTTTCGCTGGCGAAAGATCGGCTAGAACACGTTTGCCACATTGCTGGCCAACAAGCGCGTGAAAAAAGTCAGGCAAACAATAGACCTCATGCGTTCGACCTGCACCCGGGCGGTTGACTAGAGATCCTGGACCGGAAACAAATTTGCCTCTAGACACACATGTTGAAGAAGACCATCTTCACGGCATTACAGTCCAGGTTTTATGACGTTGTATGACACCTTAGACGATATAGAATAAACAGGAGGATTACTCTTATCATGGTTAGGGAGGCCACTCGTCATACAATTGTGATTGAAGATTTCTGAGACTTGTGGAAGTATTTTAGTTTGTTTCGCCTGACTCTGAACTTTCCGAACTCGACGGACTGAGCTGCGCTGCAGGCTTGCTCGGTTGGCTGCCATACGCAAATCTCTGTCGGCTAAGCAACGGTTTCGGGTTTTTCGTACAACAGCTCACCGTACGTTCCACCGCATGAGGTCTATAGTGATAATGGCGTTTATTAGTGCATTACGTGCCGCTATATAACACTATAAAATAACATTAAATAAAGCTTAAAACAGTTCCTAGAGTGGGACGTTTGGATGTTAAGGGCCATGTCCGTAACGTCGTCGTCTGAGGATATCATAATTCACATCCGAATAATCCGATCATTTCTTCCGCTCCATTCTTTCCAGTTCTCTTCCAAGTACGGCACGAGTGAATCCGTTTAACTGATCCGACTGTAAACCCAGCAAATGTATGGCGAACCACTGCTTTCTGCGGTTGTCGGTGCCCGCGCACATCACATGTTCAATGTCATTGAGAATCTATAACAGCAAGTACACGGAAATTGAAGTAATTCAGCTTGTCAGGGAACTGTACTGAGCAAGGAAGGGAATTACCTACTTTGAGAAAACGTTCAGGAAAACGGCACGGCTTGGAAAAATACGATCGAATCTTATTCACTTCCCATGCCTTCTTATCCACATTCTGCGCCACCATGGTCCAGAACTGAGCACGGGCATCCGCTTGGCTCAGATCAATCCGCCCAGCCTGGATTCGCACACGAAAAATCAGGGACCCATTGACAAAGTTAACCCGGTCATGAAGTAGGGTATTGCGAAAGACCAGGAACCGGCAGACAGATGCCAAAAGTGTCAGTTCATCGCTGACACCGCCTTCCATTGTATAACCGAACGGGAGTTGCGTGTAATCCTCCAGCACCAAGGCCGTAAGAGGAGCGCTTCCACTCCGGTTCCCAAAACATTTCAGAAGGCAACAGACCGACACAAAATGATCTTCCATCTGATGGACCACAACGACGGCTAATTGCGGGCTCCACACCTTGTTCAGACACCGTACACATTCATGTGCATCAAACTGCAGATGCACAGTGCTGAAGGTGGCCGATGTAACAACTTGATCAAACAGCTTGCATATGGATCGCATTTCGTAACATCCAGGGGCGGGTAGGCACGTCAGCACCTGCTTTAGCACATCCGACGGTAGATCGTTAATTTTCAGTTCCCCCAGGCTGGGCGCTAGCAACAACAACTCCGGATAAGAAGAACTCTCGGATAGGATTTCATCATAATCTCCGCTTTCCACCAGGAGGGTTTCTAACTCCGCGGAATCCATGCTGATACGAAGTTGCCTCAGAAGAACAACTGCTGTCACTGTGCCGGCATTCGGCACGGAAGCCTTAACGAAGCCGCACCTGAAACGGTCGGAACCGACATTGTCCGCAGGCAGGTGAATGCTGGTGGCTGGATACCATTTCCACGGTTCGTCTGCTTTCAGCTGGAGGAGTACTTCCAGGGAATCGCTCATTTTGGGGTTTTTCAGCCCAGGCTTAATAGAGTGGTGATACACTTTGCCAAGCGGCACCCAGACGGATGGTTTTCGGTTAAGATACTTAACGATTAGACCGTTGTTTTCCTGTCCAACCGCTCTCGCATAATGCAGCAGTCCGTCGTCCCCGCGAACGACAACATCGAAACGACTTAACAAGTCATCGAATGGCATTGCTGAATGTTTCACGTTCGCGGGCACAAGACCGTTGCTGAATTGGACGGACGCACGATATGTGTTCTAGAAAGCAAGAAAACCAAGAAAGTACATAGGTTTTAAGACGGACAACTTGCGATAGAGGACTAAGGTCCGATTCGGACGTTTCACAGTCAAAGGCTCAGAATCGGAGTTAACCACGCAGTAACATTGTCCGTATCAGCACACAAAACTATTTTCAAACAGATTAAACTTTTTCATAAATATTTCTGCATAAGGGGAGTATCCGGTTAAACCGATGGTTTTGCAGTTGACGTTGCCACTGCACGGATGTAAACAACAGACTACACCTATACAATGTTTTCGAAAGTGAAAAGCTGGAACTCCATTGTTGTCTTGTCCGTTTGTGCGCGCAATAAGCGGTTGTTCCGCAGTACGGTCCAAAAGTTTAAACAGAAATTCCGGTTTCAAAATCCACGTTTCCGTCCAATCTGATTGGGCGATATATCAAGAAAGGTGCATAAATGAGCTAATCATTCTGACCCAGTTTCGGCAGGAACGGACCGGTGTGAAATTTTAAAATGAATTTCAAAAATTTTAAAATTCATTTTAAAATTTCCCACTGGTCCGTTTTGCCTGAAACTGGTTCAGAATGATCAGCTCATTTATGCGCATTTATTGATGTATCGTCCAACCAAATTGGATGAAAACGTGGATTTTGTAACAGGAATCTCTGTTTAAACTTTTTGACCGTATTGCGAAACAACCGCTCACTGCGCGCACAAACGGACAATGAAGTTCCATCTTTTCATTTTCAAAAGGATTGTATGGGTTCGGTCGCTAGTTTTCACCTGTTGCAATGGCACTCTTTCGCGCAAAACCTCCCAAATGACCGGAGTCTAGCCTTAAACAACTTTTATGGATAATTCCGTCTGCCTGGAATCTCACCGTTTTAGTGCAGCATTTTCTAGACTGGGACATTTGCTCGTTGATCCAAGCGTCCATTATTTCGTCGTTGAACAAATTGTACCGTAAAGAAAGGGATCTAGCGAACTGCTCAGCTAAACACGTATCGCTCAGGTCTAACCACTTGTTTTGTAAGGTCACCGTACATCCATCAGTCCTGTAATAAAAACCGGAACAACAGAGCCTCTCGCCGAACAGCCTGATAAAACGGGAGCTCGGGGCAAAGGAAGACATTGCATCTTGCAGATTCTCGAGTTCGTCGCAGAAGTCACTAAAATAGGACGTATAAACGGGCATTCCGTAAAGTCCAATGCCGACGAGCCGAGGGTGTCCATATTCATCTCTGATACACTTCAGAAGATTCGCGCATTCCCTGACGGTGTTAGGTGTCATTCCATAAGAGATATATAGAACAATAACTTTGGTTTTGGGATTCCATAAGTTGTGCCAGAACACAGGTGCGGTGTCCGAAAGTTTAACGCGTAAAATCGCTCCCGTATTCAAAATTACGATGGTGTCCCATAAAGAGCATACGCGACGGATTCTTGCCTGATTTTTTGTAGCCAAATACTCGAACACTTCAGCCAACAGCGGACTCGGTAAACGATTAACGTCGAACTCCAACGGAAGTGGATAATGCGCAATGCCGACCATCGAATCTATTCGCTGAATCAACGACTGCGCTAGGTCTGGGTCGCTGGATCGTAGTCGAATTTGCTGGCCAGGAACGATAACCATGGCTGTCTGTCCGGTTGGAAGAAACACGCCAGCATGGCCAAAGTATCCTTTTTCGAAATCAGCCGTGATGAGGGTTCCAGGATGCCATTTCCACGGTCCATCCGATTCTAACTGCAGCAGAATCTTCACGTGGTCGTTTTCCTTCAGTGTCGTACTGATTCTACTTTCCTGTTTACGTTTCGTGCTGTACGACTCGCCCCAGGCGGTGAAGACACCTTCCAAACGGAATACTCTTTCATAAGGAACGACCTGCATCCGGTTTGGTCCACATCTGAAATCGACTAAGATTCCGTCCCTTTCCTTGAGGATGAGCCATCCATACTGGAATAAACCGTCGTTTCCTTGGACGGAGACTGCGTGATCCTGCTGCACTTTTCCGGGAAATATTGATACCGTCAGCACGGAGGGTGTCATCTTCTGTCTACTCGCACAAAGTTGACAAGTTAGCAAAGATAGAAGCTTCCGCGTGGCACGTTATAACGGTTATTAAGCTGACTTACGTACCTGTAAGGGACTCGAATTGGAACAAGACCATCCAGACATTCGCCGTTCCCAGGAGAGTACTTCTGCCGTTTAGAAAAAGATTGATAGTTGTCTGAATTGACGGCAAAATCCTCAAAACAATCAGACGAATCGTGCCTTTTCCGTGCTGTGAGTGTCGGACTGGTTTTGCGACGTTCTTCGCTTTCTGGAACTGGGTCTTCGGTATTAGGTGCAAACATTTTTGGCTGTCTTGCGCTCAAGATGCAAGCACTTGGTAAGCATTGGGCAAGAAATACTGCGCTACATCAGAATGATCAGACTTACAGATTCTGACAGAAAAGCAGAAGCTGCAGGACTGTTTTTCAGTGAAAATGTGGCACGTGTGTCATGTGCATTATCAGCTGCATAAAGCTGTCATGAATCATGCATGACTCGTGACATCCGGATTATCGCGTCTGCGCACGTATTCTAGTGGAATCGAATCATGATTTCCATTAGGGATCGGAAACCGCAGTGGAATTCCAGTAACTGTTTTTTCTATTTTTTACCTTTCTGCTTTCTTTTAAACTTCCTTTCGGGCTGGGGGGCCTGCGTTTTGCTCTTTTAAGGCTAGTATCCTCCCATTTGGGACCTTTCGCGCCGGAACGTTTTCTGTTGTTGACTTACAGGGTATAAAATACTCTTGTGTTTACTCTTATAAAGAAATGATTGCTCTAGAACTGCGAAAAAACGGTTTGTGCGCGCAGCTACGGGTTCACTCGCTATACCGGCAAAAAGTTTAAACACAAATGTGGGTACGAAAAAGCCAGTTCTGGTCCAATTTGCAAGGCAACTGGTTCATCAGATGCGCATTTGGATAACAAACATTCTGACGTCAAAAAAACTTCCAAATCATTTTTTTTAAATTCGTAAGAATTTTTCAAAATATTCAAATCGTTATATCTTCGTAACCGGATAACATATACGGGCAGTTTTGGTTCAGAATGAGCGCAGTTGACACTTGTATTTTGTCGAATGTCTAAATTTCAAATTGGAGCAATGTGTGCTTTTTAAAGCAGCAAATTGTCAACATATGCTTTACGGAGAAAACTCCAATCTTGCGCTGTGTACGGATCAGGCCTGCACACAAGAAACAATACAGTGCAGACGCAAGAGATCCTGTTCCAGATCAGCTGTGCGATCGGGTCACTTGTTTGAACAGGACGTCAAGTAATTATTGCACAGCATTGCGGCTGCAGAGCTATAAAAGTCGGCTGCCAAGTGTACTTTGGAACCATCCATAATCAAACCAACAGGCTGCCCAGTGGGCATCATAGATTTAGATTTTTGGATTAATGCCAGGATTCTCCCCTTAAATTAATTTATTTTGACGAACACTCACCGTTACTCACGCAAAGTTCACGCAATGGGCCATGACGCATACCATAGTATTAGTGTGTCACGATAAAAAAAATTCTCTGTGGCGTACTGCCACGGACGCATTGTTAGAGATGCACGGGAATGAAGGAAGATTTGCATTATAACAAGGTGTACAGGAAAGCAGGATGCATGACTATACAATCTGATCCATAATGTAGAAAGGTGAACATCAGTGACGTTACATATGCAAACTGTGTTTAAAAAAAACAACAAACTGCAAACTATAAAGTTGTAATGATCGATGGGCCGATGTAAACGTTAAATATTTTATCGAAGTGTTCCGGCTTTCCAATTTTTCCCACATAGTACAAGTAAATACAAATAAAATGAAACAGTTTTTTGAATTTATTTATTTTATTTTTTTCATCAATTTTCGTGGGCTTTTTGCTGGTTTTATCCGGAACACTAGACAATTGAAACATATTGCATAATTTGTAATAAATTGTATAAGTTTCAGTAGGACAAATCCGATTTTATACATCGGCCTAGGAATTTCAGTAACATACAGGACTGCGCGCCTGATAGTAACTCATTGTGGAGATAGGGACCGAACCGCAGTAAAGGCTGTACTTTTTTCCCCTGCTGATGAATGACAAAGGTTGTAGTTGTGCTATTTAAGAATTGTTCCAACAGATGAGCGACCTTCGTACATTGTACTGTAGGTTCTGGAATACGATGATCTAACCCATATATTTGTGCATTCGGGTCGTGATTCGACAAACTTGAGGCGATATTCCTACTGCCGTCACATCCGCTGATCTGATTTACTTACCGTAGAACCACTTATAACCGGCAAAAATTCCCTGTTTGGTAATAGTGCTCCGTCCAACAAAAAATCGCGCCGCCCTTGGAAACCGCATGTTTTTACTTGTTAACGTGTTTCTAATGCCTAATATTTTCCTACACCGAGCCAGATGACTACCGATCAGCACAGACCGATCACATCACATACAGTAGTACCCCATAGCAAAGACCTGAAATTGTACATTGAAGGCACCTTGCACTGTCAGCACTCTGCACACGCAAAACAATACAGAATGTATTTTCCCGGAAAAGAATAACTAACGGATTAATAAATTCGCAGAGAATGGCCTGACATGAACTCAAGTATCGCAAAGCAATAACCCTTGGCGTATGCTCTTCAGAAAACACAAGATAAAAAACGCACAATTTCCGCTTTCCGGCATAACAGTCGAACCAATTCAGTTATGGAAAAAGCCTTTCTTAGACGCTTATACATTGGAGCAGGGAGCTAGTCAGTATATCGGTTTAACATCTGGATTTTTGCTGCATTCAGCATTTGACTTTCCGTCAAGAACAGAATTACAGTAAATCGGTCATCAAACGAATAATTACTGATGCACTGAGCTAGCCTAAATAGATCCGCACAAGTGGAGACAAATCTCATGGTTCTTACAACAACGAAGCAGCGCATGTTGAGTTAGTTTAGTCAGCTTTCGAACATCGACGCCGTCCAGGCTAGTGCCTCCGTAATCTGGAGAGAACGACATTCCGCGGTAGCTCACGCCGTCTCGAGGGTCTAGAGTCTGGTAGATGTTGAGGATCTGTAAAGAAAAGCACTGCTTCGTTACATAGAACAATTACTTATTACAGGAAAAACGATACAAGAAACGGTTCGGGAATCTGACTATGCACGCTGTACAGCTGTACTGCATTGCTCTGAGCAAAAGACTTGATCACGCTCAACACAGAACTCGATCCTGATATAAGTCCCACATGGTACTACTTCAAAATTTAGGTACACGCTGTCGTGAATGCTACTGCTCGGGAATCGAGACGATTCCAAATAGGAGTACTGCCCTAGCACTACTTCGAGCCATCAACAGCAGTTCTTCTGAAACAGTTTTCTTTACCTTCGCAATTTTGTTGGCGTCATCGCCGTCGTTGTCGTCGCTATTTCCGTTCTTGAACGTCATCGGAGCTGCGCTGCTGCTAACCCATTCCGTCAAGCACTACACCTCTTCAGCCTTCAGATCGCGAAGTCCATTGTTCAGCATGCTCCAGAAATTCTTTGCGGTTATCTGGCGAGTCAGCTGTTGGTTCGAGAAGCGTATTGACATGAAATCATACTGATAAGGTTGTCTCAGATGCACACCAATTTCGACGTTCTTCAACACAACCTGCTGGCAAAC
>JAQGAU010004880.1:0-10936 GCA_034698045.1 Paramacrobiotus richtersi | reverse complement strand
GTAAACTCGGCCTGGAAGAAATGCCTCGAATTATACCTGTAATCGCTGTAGAAATGCCAGTAAAGTAACCCGTGAGGGTGAATCCGTTCCTGCAGAGACCCTTCCGGATCAATCTCCTCCCCCACCAGCACATTGACCAACCGCGCCGACTGCACCGACCGCGACAGCTCCAGAAAGCGCCGCCCACTAATTTCTCCGCCTATAATGGTCAGATGGCGTAGGGCGTTGCAGTGCTGCATCGCCCAGCGACAGGCCTCCGGGAAGAAAAGCCGGTGTATGCCGTTGCTGGTGTAGTCCAGCGCCGTGCCGTCGACCACGCTGAGGTACTCGGTATCCCCACCCATCGACCCCGCACAGTGTTTTTTCGTGTAGTACAAGAAATCGGCATCGGTATACCTCGATGTCCATGTAGGCGGTATCAGTTTAAAGCAGACGGATACGTCGAGGATAACGTATTTGCGGATAGATTTGATGGCTAAGAGGGCATGCCAGTGCTTGCACACACTGCGGAGATGAAACAAAAGGGTGAAAAGTTAGTAGTCACATCATATAATAATCATATTTTAGTAATTGGTCACTGTTTGTAATTGAAACGTATTGGTAACTTTAGGTTACCGGCCAAGTTGCTTGAGGATCTTTCTTTGCTAGCAAAATTTTCCGAAAACATATTTTGCGGAATTTCCCTTCTTTGGGCTGCATAATGAGCTGAATTGATAATTATGTCCATTGATTAACATCTATCTACTCTACAACACCAGAAAGACTAATAATAATATTATATTTTGACAAAACTTATTATACGGATCAATATGATTAACTTTAAATGAAGTGCCGTACAGTGGCAAAGCTCTCTGGATATAACGCAGTGCATAAAATAGTATATACACGACAGATCGTGAGATATTCTAAAAAATTAATCTTACTGTCGCAGTTGTTTCTGAGTTAAGACATCGGCCTGTCGGAGGATTTTGATGAGTAGCTCCTCGGGAAACTCGTCGATAAAGCAGACTTCAAGCTTCTCATACGTATACGCGCCAAAATCCGCAGCAAAGGGGAGCTCTTCCCTTTGGCGGGAGTTCCCTGTAGAAACGAGCTCGGAGTCGAGACTTCGTGGCGCTTTCCTTTTCGACAGTCTAGGCGCTCCTCTGGACGATTCTTTACCGGCCCTTCCACCCATTCTCTACAAGCTTCGCTGACTAACTTGAAATCCTCTGAATAGTAATAATTATGACAAAAGCGATCACCTCGCGAGCACAGATACATCCACAAATGGGGAAAAAACGGGGTTAACCATCATAGTCCCGGAACGTGATGAATAGTCATCGACGGTGTGAAACCTGAAATTAAAGCAAAATGCAAGGCACTGAGTGCCGTTATCGATTTCTTTGCGGGTTTTGGTTTTCGTTCCTGTTGCGCTCGGTGGTGTAGCGAGTTGAGATACTTAAACAAAGGTCAAGCATCTGACATCGGGTTGCATGTACAACGAGCATTGTTCTGAATGCTTCAAGGTTGCGAAAAATGCCCAACCATGAAAAAAAGAATATCGACATAAATAATGTAGTTCCATTGCAAGTTCGGTTAAACAACTGGCAGATTATAATTATTTCTGTACGGTATGAACTTGTATATACGTCTCATACTGGTAAATGAACAACGACGAACTTCCGGTTGCAAATATTCAGTATCCTTCCCATGCAATAACGCACATTCAGTTTGTATCGAAACAAAACGATATTTAATTGTTCTCTTTTGTCATCTCAGTATTTATAGCTTGAAATCGAACGGCCCAATATGAATTCCTGGTAATGTTGAAATAACTATCGCAAACGTTCGAACTGTGCATTTTATAGCTGTTTCTTGTGTCATATGCAGGTAAAGGATTTAATAACAAGAAAAGTGTGGTCTATGTACTTTTTATGGCTGTTATGGGTTAGGCGGATAATCATTGTATTCGACCAGCGGCACAAGATGGTAAAATGGCATATTCTTACTTGTTAGCGAGGAATTTAAAATTATAAAAAATTATAAATAAAAAATACATAATGCAAAAATACAAATACAATAAAAGTAAATTTATAAAGTATAAATAAATAAAATAACATAGGCCGCAGATTAATAATCCAGGAGTCCGTTAAAAGGAAAGAAGATGATAAAACTAATTTTTCCGGCATTAAG
Organism: Paramacrobiotus richtersi; assembly: GCA_034698045.1. Classification (NCBI taxonomy): domain Eukaryota; kingdom Metazoa; phylum Tardigrada; class Eutardigrada; order Parachela; family Macrobiotidae; genus Paramacrobiotus; species Paramacrobiotus richtersi. The sequence continues at coordinate 8,761 of JAQGAU010004880.1, read as the reverse complement.
ACGGGCACAGTTTCTGTAGTGGTTGGTTCGTGTCTTTTTTTACTGGCGACAGAGAAGTACTGTACTCCGGTGACATTCGGCACGCGGTGACATGAGTTCCTGCAGCATTCCCGCGGTGGTCAGTTTCAGGTTGCCCACATCAACACCCGTCAAATCCACACAGTCCATCTGCTGATATCGAGGCTCTCTTCTGCAAACACCGCGCGTATAGGTTATAATTTTTTTGTATAAGATGGCTTTATCCGGGTTATAAATAGATTCTACATAGAGTATTTATAAATCTAAATGGTAGTAGATTATAAGTAGGTATACAAGATTATAAATTATATATTTCGTAATATAAAATCACTTTATTCGGATTATAAACAGATTATAAACAGAATACTTATGAATGTGAATAGAATATCAATAAAAATAGATTAAATAGATATACAAGTAAAGATAAGTAGAGTATAGATATATAAATTTTTCTCGAACGATAAACAACAAAATCTATCAAGTACATATCGATTCAAAACTTTTACCTCAAAAAAACTCACATGCAGTAACTTTTCATACGCAATATTCAACAGAATAAAAGAAGCCTGAAAACTAACCACACCTTTACAGTGCGATCTGACTCTCATTAGAAAGAAAAAAATTCCAGTGACACGAAAAAACAGTGATATCACATGAAATATGATTTACAATATTCACCGCATATCTTATCACTGAATTTATTATTACAAGAAATCCAATGACGTCCAAGTTTCGTTAACGATGAACATTTTATACCGCAGCATGCAGCGCAGCAAAGCTGGCTGCCGTATACAATCCACCTTTTTTGGACTAATTCACACTACCACGTTTAACATTCAGCAACAAAAGCGCAAATGTCAGTTCCATAAGTAAAAACTAAATTCAATAACAAAACCAAAAACTTAAACGAAAAACAAACCATGCAAATTACAACTTAGCCAATTAATTTTTCATGGAAAGTAAGCAAATCCGACACCATGACAGATGTATACTGATTGCCTATGGCTAGTGTCCATGTTCTGCAACTTTTTATCTGTGGACTGTGGACTGTGGTTACCACATGTTGCGCAGAAAACGTCTCTAAAACTACAAGATTCCTATGGATATATCGACAATATTAGAAAAAGATTCACTAAATGGTAAAATTCTGGTTAAGATTTCGGAAACATTCTTTCATCCATTTATTCCGCTTCAAAGCGACAAACAAATTAAATATAACATATTGATTCGAATATGGTATACAACGTATATAATTTACAAGAAACACCTTCGGCTGCCGCCTCAGGGTTTCTTGGGTCAATATTCAGATTGTAATCCTTCCTGACTGATTCCGATCTTCCGATCTTCCGATTCACAATTCAGAGAAATGGAGGTTGTGATCTGTTTTCATTGCTTATTAAAGTAGTGTCCAGCAAAGTGTAATCAAAAGCTTAAAGGCCCCAACTTTAACGTCATAACACGTTTTGTAGTAATATTGTTGATTGATTCACTTGAAGTCGGTTTTGGTACCAGTGCTAAGTCTGTATAATCATTTTACAAAACTTTGTCATTTCTGCTTTCGGCTTTTTTACCGGCTCGTACCCAAGCCTTTGCTATGCACATCTTCCTAACCAGCCTTTCCGTTCGATAGGTGGTTCTGCGCCGAGTATTTTTTTTCGCAGAATATAGTCGTTTTCTTTCACAATTTTTGTAGCTCCGGTCAGATAATGCAAACCGTTCACTTTGTTTTGAGGCGTGAACGGCTCGTTCCAACCGTTTCTTTACCGGGCGTATTGACCTCGCCGTAACGGAACCCGTAAAACCGTTTAGGACAAAGCTGGCTTTGCTTTTTACGTTCACTGAGTTCATCGCTTTGTAAGGTAATAACAGTTCCTTAGGGCACTCGTGTGGCACATACGCGCCGTTGTCTGATATAGCTTTGCAGCAGTGCAGTTCTACCTGTAGCTTGTTGTACTTCCGGTTTTGCTTCAAACTCCTGCACATTTCCATGCTGTACATATGTTCCTGACCCGAGTTTCCGTTCGACAGACAGGCGGCTATCATGCTATGCACTTACGGCAATGGCGAAGAATTTTACGATGCTCCTTTTGATTCCTAACCTTTGCAGGGAATACCCTTTAGATTGTTTTTAGCGGGTGGTTTTGTTTTTGGACGTTACGTTTTCGGTTTCTGTGACACTTGCATAACTTCCGCATGTCGATACGGCTTTGGACAGATTTATTATATGCTGTATGTCGTATTGGACAATTGGTGCAGATTTAATATTCCTCACTGTGTCTTTGGTCCGTGCATTATATCTCCTGTCGTCGCTGGAGAGGAACACAAAACGTTTTCTTCGTAAAACTATATTCGCTATGTTTCACTCGATCGCTAACTTTCAGGAAGGAGCAAATTGTCGGTTACACATGAGTTGAGTTAAATTATGTAATTCTTCGAACTGTATGGGCCATCCAGACTCTCCACTCGGGTATACTAAAACATGACGCAACGTGTTGTCGATTCATTGTTTTTGCAGTGACATTTCGTTGACTAGAGTTTTAAAATTTAGTAAGTGGAATAGTGACGTTAGAGTGACTGTTCTGCTCACTTGGTCATGCCTCGAATCTTGAAACCTGACTGTTTAACCGGAACGGGCGGAATCTACAGTACAGGTACGATTCCCGATCAGGAACAACATGCTTGCTTAATGTTGTTATCAAACCACGATAAACCGGTTCAAGGTTAAAGTTTTCGGGTTTTGTACGGCTTTATTTTACAAACTGCTTTTTTCCTAATCACAATACACATGAACACACACATGTAAAACTTTTCACAAAAATACATAGGTAATCTGCAGTCACTCATATTGATTAACAGATTCTATATTGTTCTGCTTTCTTTACGTACAGATACAGACAGTTTCTGTTTTGCACTGTTTCTGTTTGTTTGCTGCGGTTTAACGTCCATTACAATCAGTGGTAATCACTGCACGAGGTAATGTGTTGCTGTACGTAGTGCTCTTGCTAGTAAAATGTAAAAGGCGCTTCAGCAATTAACGGAAATGAAGTCAAGATTTCAGGCGAAGGGTCAAAATTTCTGTTGCTTACACAAATTTGTCACTCGAAAACCGCCTCCGAATGAATTAGTCAAAAAGGTCTCTACAAATCATGTTACGTTGTTGGGGCCTTTGAGTTTTCGACCACACTTGGCCGAACAGGCGAACACAACTATAAATTACGGAAACAGATCGTAACCTCCATTATACGGTACCGTACGTTTCACCAGTGAAACGGAAGATCGGATTCAGTTTGGGAAGGATTACGATCTGAATACAGACCCAAGAAACACACAACCGGCAGCCGAAGGCCGGTGATCCCTGAATGAAGTGAATAGATGGCGGTGCTTGTCAGGTGCAGTCATGGTGCTCTCCGAATTTCAAATACATAGTTCGGTTGTGCGTTGCTAGTCAGTGACCTGTTAAAAGCGAAGATTTTTCAGCGATGCCAGAGTTATCAGTTATGCAACGCCGTTCCCGGCAATTGTTCCATTCCGGAGTCCATCGCCTGTTTGCAGCTACCGGCCGTTTTTTTAACTGCTGTTTTTAAAAAAAATTACACCTGAGTGGTTCTGACGGTAGTACGAAAACCGCAAAGGACAGAAATGAGAGAAATGATATTGTTCACAGGTTAGTGATTAACTTTTGACACTACAGAATTTCGTCAAAATTTGGCACATAGGTAGAGGCATCCCCGGTCGGATTCGGCCTATTATGCAGCAATGTCTCGTCTCGTTGGCGCTTTCTTGCGCTTTGCGTTTGCTTGTTCGGACAAAATTAAGCTAGAACTGACGCCAAACTTAGCGATCGATGTTGGGAAATCAACTGGTTCGGAGCGCAGTTGTTAAATAAAGTGACCTTAATTTCCCCTGTGACCCATGTGAGAAACTGCTTTATGTATATGACCACTGGAATTTGATACCGCTTGTGCTTTCTGTACGATATTTATACATACAGCCCAACTATATTCCGAAATACGGCATTCCAAACGGATTATTAACAATTGTGTAAATCTGATCATAGCAACGGCTATCAACATTAATATTGTAGCGTTCTTAATAACAAATAAGCTGATTATGCTACGTACAGTATGACAGGTGCATAAAAATGTCTTTTATGAGCGCTCTGGGCTGCCCCCGGGAATTTCCTTTAAAATCAAACATTATGTGCAACCGTTTTGGCCCATGCTCTATCCGATACAATAATTTGTTCGAGCGGAGCTCGTTTGGTTTGGGAAATTTCGTGGTCACCGGACGGAGTTTCGTAATAGGAACTAGTACTAGATAATTAAGGATAATACATGATGAAAATCTAAGTGTCGATTCCTGCTGCACTGCTTACATTAAGCTACACGTACAACTGACTATTGAATAGAAATTTGAATATGTTACCTCTCTCAAGATAAGCCGACGCGCCAAAACTAGTAATGTAAAATTAACGTCTGTTTGTTGGACCGCTTTTTTATGCATATAACAATATGCGTTTATCGGTGTTTGAGAGCGTTGCTGAACGTACATTCTATTCCGTAACCTGCGAGTCAGTGTTATTACCTTTGGAGCATTCGAATGGCGCTTTCTCGTATCACAATCTGAAGGTGCGGTAACTTTGTTTGAATACGCTGGATTTCGTCATCTGATAATCTCGTTGCATTGCCTTCCAGCATGGCGGCTACATTCTCCTCCCTTTGACCCACATTCCCGAGTTCGATGGTATCCCCTTCGACTTTCACACTATAAAAGGCACACAAATCCGTCAACATTATTCCCGTATAAAACCATCTTTTTGTTTACTTAGGACTAACTGCAAAGCACTACAACAGTGCAGTAAGTCCGATAATATATCCTCAATTATCAATTTATCACAGCCAGCAAGGACAAAAGAAAGAAAAAAACAGCACCATGTCCTATGAATAAAAATTTGCTCCACAAACCGTAATAAAGCTACGATGAAAAAGGACAACGTAAAATAATACTCTGCAGCGTGATAAGTACATAAGGCAAAAGTAGGCTGCCGTAAATGTAATGAAACGATCAATTAAAAAACTGCATTAACCACGAACGATAAACGCTGATCATATTATGTTAAACGTTAAACTGAAAACTCATACCGATGCTGTCAGTTTTCAATTGTTTATCGCACCCGCCCATACCAAGAAAGAGAATCCAAACACAGCTAAATCTGGTACAGTCCACCACGGAAATGATTGGTTGGTCAATCGCATCAGCTAGCGCCACGCAGAAATTTAAAAAAGCTCCGTTTTGTGTGTAAAATTTAAACTCAAAATTAATGTGCCGCTGCGTCAGGCTCTAACGCGATTTTACACGGGGAGGGTACCAATTAAAATTCCACAAAAATCCTTAACAAGCTTTTGCTGTCGGCTTTTATCCTGTGAAACATTAACATGCCTGATTACATTAGCACACACACACACATAAAACACACTTGATAGCACAGTAAATCGGCTGTTAAAAGAATTCTAGAAACTGCACGCCTCATCGACCTAGTCTTCCGTCAGCGGCCGGGAAGAACGAGTTGTAAACGTCTGGTGCAAACTGTAAGCAAGAGCCCAAGGCGCTTATTTTTCCAGCAGCGATAAAAATTGTATTATCCCACGAACGCCTGTTAAGTTGTTAACTCATTTGACCGCAATCGGGCGATTTGTTCAACAATATGAAATCTAAACACGTGGATGAAATGCCTCGTTTTATACCTGTAATCGTGGTAGAAATGTCTGTAATAACAGCCGTGCTGTTGAATCCGCTCTGCCCGAGACCCTTCCGGGTCAATCTGCTCCCCCACCAGCACATTCAGTAACCGCACCGACTGCACCGATCGCGGCAGCTCCAGAAAGCACTGCCTGTTAATCTTTCCGTCAATAATGGTCAGCCGGCGTAGTGCGTGGCAGTGCAGCGCCGCCCAGTGACAGGACTCCGCGAACAACGCCCGAAGAATTTCGCCGTGGATGTTGTCCAGCGCGGGGCCGCATACCACGCTCAGGTCCTCGGTGTCCGCACCCATGAACGCTGCACACTGTTTATCCATGTAGGAATCGCACAGACCGCCTCGGATACGTATACGCAGCAACATCATCATTGTCCAAATCGGCGATACCACTAAGTCTTCACAGCAGACGGATAAGTCGAGGATGACATATTTGCGGATGGATTTGGTGGCTAAGAGGGTGTGCCAGTGCTTGCATACTCTACGGATATATATAATTAATTATAAGGATGAAAAGATTAATGCAGTCATATAGTCATATTTTAGTAATTGGCTACTGTCAGTAATTAGAAACGAATTGGTAACTTCAGGCTACCGACCAATTGCAAGGATCTCTCTTTGTTAGCAACACTTCCCTAATGCAGAATTTGCGGACTGCATGAATTTTTCTGATAATTATATCCATTGGTTTTCCAACATTTTCATGAAGTACCAGAATGGTTTTCTTAATGTATACCGAAGTCGGAAAGTACAGACTTGGTATTTTTGTTCGGAGCAAAGGTCACAAAGTGGCGCAAATCACTAATGCTCGTACTCGTATAGGAGCACAGTACTTTAGCGATTAACATCTGTCAACAAATATATTTACAATAATAAAAAAAAACTATTATGATTTTATTCTTTTACAAAAATTATTACACGGTTGTGATTGACTGTCCTAATTCCGGTTTCTGGATAGCATGAAGTGAAATCGCGGTACAGTACAGTGGCACAACTCTCTCGCGATAACGCTGTGCATAGTATTGATGCACGACACAGTGAGAGATCGTGAGATATTTTACCATGAATCTTACTGTCGAAGTTTTTTCTGGGTGAAGACACCGATGTTTCCCATGATTTTGATGAGTAGCTCCTCGGGTAAGTTGTCGATAAAGCAGATTTCGTTGTCCTCCATGGAATTCTTGCTAGAAATAATAAATTCAAGCCTAACACCTTGCGACGACAGTGGCGCCACTACAGTAGAGGTCGCCGGGCTCTGGCGCGGGGTAGCCGCAGTACTATACCGGGTTCGCCAAAATTCGAAGCAACGAGGTGCTCTTTGGTGAGAGTTCTCTGGTTTCCCTTTTTCTGACAGTCTAGGCGCGCCCATGGACGAGGACGATTCTTTACCGGCCCTTCCACCCATTCTCTACAAGCATCACTGACTATAACTTATTGTTCCTCTGCTTATGAAAAGAAGCATTGATTTATCCATAAAGAGGGGAAAGACTGAGTTAACCATCATCTTCCAGGAGGGCATATATAAGACCGATAACTGACTGAACACATATGCACAACTCTGGCGCGCAGAACTCGTTTGCCAATCTGGAATAAACAAAACATGCTATGGCAATCCTAAATCAACCAAGACTTATCAAGTCTTTCGATGTTAAGGAACGTGATAACTAGTCATTGACGGTGTAAAGCGTAAAAACAACATGCAGCCAAAATCGATTTCTTGTGTCTGATGCAGGTAAAGGATTTGATAACCGGAAATTGTGTGCTATATGTCATGCGCCTGTGGGTTATGCAGATAATCCTTGTATGCGATCAGTGGCATAAGATGATGAAGTGCCCGATAATAGCAAATTAAAATTAAAGGAGACGTGTGCAATAAACGTAGGTATCCATACTAGCGCTCTATCTGTAGATACTGTACGGCGCATCGTACAGCGCTAGATGCAGCGTTAGAGACTGCTTCCCATTTCGCCATTTTGCGACTTATCATGTATGAGTCATTATTACACCAGATGGTACGTAAATGTGTGTAAATTTTTCATACACCCGATAATACCAAAGCAGTATTAGTACTTATTGTTAGCCCAAAACAACGGAACACTGAAAAACCGAAAACCAAGTTAAAAAAACCAGTGACCAGAATGACGGAACAGAGAAAAGCAGTATACTGTTCCGTAACAGTGTTAACAACAAACAATGTGCTGTTAGTCACAGTTAGTGTTACAGTATAAATTTATACATGTACACCTGGGTTTAACTAGTAGGCATAACAAGCGGTCACATTTCCAAACTTAACAAGTAAGTTAAACACTCGATTCGACTTGCTAACAGCACATTTTTTATGTGAATGAAAAACTTGCTGCCAGATCCAACGAAAAATTAGGTCCATCTGTACTAAATAAAACAAAAAATTTCTTCACTGTTCCATAAGCTTCGTTTAGTTCAAACCAGCTTGAGCAGCAGCATTAGGCGGTGAGAATTCACAACACGTTATATCAAGTACTGTAACTTCAGTCTGTAAGTATAAGTAAGTACTTAAGTACTTAGCGTTACAAAACTTCCACTGGTTGCCTTTAGAACCACAATTTTTTATCTAAAAGCAACTGTATAGTAGCTTTTCATACGCCATACTCAACAGAATAAAAGGAGGGATAGAAACCCAACCACATCCACACTTTTCTATAACGAACTGACTTACATTGCAAAGCAAAACATTCAAGCGACACTATAAACAGTAATAGCACATGACATGAAGTATAATTCATCATTTACGCGATTCATAGCACATCTTAACTCTGCATTCACTGACAGAAACAGTAAATACAACAACGTCAAAGTCCCGTGAACAATGAAATTTTTTATAAGAAATTTCGCTCAACAAGTCAAATGTAGCAAACTGGACTTACTGTTGTGTGCGCAGACAACCGCCCAGTGCGGCAGGGTCGGTTTGTTGATCGCTGGCAACCACGTGCGCACTTAGTGGCCAGTTAC
>JAQGAU010004879.1:0-10940 GCA_034698045.1 Paramacrobiotus richtersi | reverse complement strand
TTTAGAATTCGAGAGAACACTTTAGCAAAAAATCAATACGCCTATGCACTGCGCCGCTCATTTAGACGTTTTTAGAGACACAGGAAGAAAATGTGCGTAGAGCAGGTAATGAGAACACTTCCTCCGATCGAAAAGGGAGATGTTAGAGTGTAAGTTAGAATAAAAATCAAATATAAAGAATTACCCCGGTTAGCATGCAAAGGAACTTTAGCGAAGATCAAACTAACATTACCGCGCATTATTAACCTGGACAAAATAGTGAGCTTTGTTCGCACATCAAACAGTACTCCTTTTGATACTTCATTGCGATTCCGGCTAAGTACAATGAGATCTCATCGTCATCACAGGAGAACCGCGTTCGATCGCGAAAGAAAGTTTACGACAAAAATTGTCTGTATAATATATGTTAATGCAACAGGGAAATTATCTTTTTTTTATTATTAGTTATTAGTTCCCTTCCCAGGGTACGGTAGCCGATTCTTTTTTTGTTTACTCGTTCTTATATGCCGGAATGCGTGTGTGAACGTACTACGTTATACGGTACTACGATGCAGCAATAAACACAGTACAATGACAGTACAAAGAACGATACCCAACAGTACCGGACGAAATAATTCTTATCTCAGTTGACCTGAGTCAGTTCCTCTGGACGGGACTGTGGTAAGGAGTAAGGACTGTGGCAGCGCCACATAGATTCTTCATGTTGCACCGACTTTGCCTCCAGCAAGTTTCCTATAAGCGCACCCTCCTATAGACTGTTTTTCAACTTTATGCAGTAGAAGCATACTGTAAAAATTGGTATTGGAAAGGCGTTTTTTGATGGATGATAACGACTATAGTTACACTAAAAAAACGAAACAAAACACGTTTTATTCTGGAAAAAGACCAGCGTTTTTCGAGTGCTCAGATTGAACTGTGGCAGTTTCCCATCAGCATTACACAGGAAGTGTTCAGTATACAGATTATGTGGTCTTCAAACGACAGAGGTTAAAACAACGCAGATGGTACCGGCATGTGTGACATTTGGCGCTCGATAACTGCTGCAGTTGTTAGGCACTGCTGCAGTGAATACATGCCTTTTTAGACTTATTTATGTTTCGCCATCGCATAATTTACGCTGATCCTGGTTACAATGTTGATCATAGTACATCTGGATTCGATCAAGAAATTCTTTCTCGTCAAACTGGAAGGACTGATGATTCCTAAAGTCTGTCAGGGCCGAAACAGCAAAAGCGTTGCAATTGCTGTAGTGGTTCTTATTGCAGAACGCTGTGATTTCCATGGTAATGATTTCATTTGTTGCTCCTTTGGGTACGATTCTTAATGCAATAATTCGCCCTGGAGGAGACAGTTCGCTCACATGCCGAATGAAATCTACTTCGGTCTGCTTAAACGATTCTCCCACGAGCAGAACTATAAGGCCGAAGTTGCCGACATGATGCTCATTGCAAAAGGTTGCAGTGGCATTCGGCTTGAATTGCTTAGACGGAAGCTCCCAAATGTACGTATCGTCCCGCAGCTGATAAGGTATCGCTACGTCTATTTTTCTTCCTTTGACTGCCACAGCTTGTCCGTACAACTGCTGGAGCTGGCCAATTAGGGTTGACTGTCCAGAGTTAGCCATTCCTGCTAGTGCAATATTGAAATCTTCTGCCTTCATTCCGGATATCTTTCGCGATTCGATTGTCGCCGAAGATGGACTAGGTGTATCGATAACAGCGAGTTCGGAATCATGGAGAGCTTGTTCATGGCTTCTTTTAGCCATGGCCTAAAAATAACTGTTTGGCAGTGACAGTCATAAACCTTTCACTCGCACGACTGACAAAACCTTTGCCATCAATCACTCACAAGTAACCAGCACGACGTTGTACACGCAGATATTTATGGTCTTCTTCTATATTTACATCTGATTAGATGAGCAATTAAAAATATTACTTTTAGTCCAACCGAGGCCGAGCAGCCGCAGGATAAAATCCCAAAGGTGGGAAAAGCTGCAGTGTCGCCAGTCGTTACTTGCGCCCTTGTTTAAAACTTTAAGTAAAGCAGTACTGGTAGATGTTGCAACAGCCTTTTTGACAATTGTTGTACAGCGATAGCCGATAGTCAATGTAGGAAGTGCCGTTACTGTTTACTTCAACAAGGGCGATATTGAAACTTCCCCATTTCTGGGATTCCATCCTGTGGCTCCTCACTTTCGGTTGGACTTGCAGTAATGTTTCAAATTACTCATCAAATTAGATGTAGTTATTGAAAGAAGATTGTAATTATTTGCGTGTAAAATGTCGTGCCGGTCCCTTGTCAGAGAATCACGGGTCAGTAAATATCGCGTCGAAGCGAAATAAATCCAACTGCAATACACTGGATGAAAATAATTTTTTGTACGTGAACATTAAATATTGCGTCAACCCGTGCACCGGTCGTTTGATAAGGTAACAGATATGACTCTGAATCTACCAGCGCCCAATGAATGTCAGTTGCACCACGAGGAGCCCATGTTTTACACGAACCCTTAATAAAAAACGGATACTTCGAGATGTGCCCAAGTCTGATTAAACAATGCTAACCTCGCCCTGACATGGAGATCCTCTCAGCGTGCGCTTCCCTTAGAAAGTGCACTTCGAAAATTCTAATTGGAGGGGTTTCAATGCTAGGTCGAAGCTAGCATGCTTGGGCAAATTTGGAAGTACCGTTTTCTCACGACTAGACCACTCAGACTACAGGCCGAGACTCACAACCAAGAAATGTTCCATTGACCATAACAACACTGGAGAGACAGCAAGCAATCATCAAGAATGGTCATTTTTCGGCTATTTGGCGGTTTGCTAACGCTGTTCAAGTGGTCATCAGAATGACTAATGGTCAGCACGACTGACGACCATCGGAAAACGCTGCGTCCAAATTTGTTCCTTATCTTTTATGCAATCTGAATTCTGTGGGCCTACATACTTTGAAAGACCCAGCTTAACCGTAGACTGCTGTTTCTCGCTTTGAAACTCAACTGATGCCAGCCATACCGGAGTAATCTGCAGATTTTGCACAAGATGTACGAAATCTGGCTTCTACGCACACTTTTACGGAATTGACGTATAACACTGATTCCGCAAGCAGTTAACCCACACAGTGCCTGTTCCGTAAATAAGCAACGTACTGTGGCAACACTGACAATCTCCTTGGTCATTTAAATAAAGGTGCCACGGATCAGTTCAGAAAAAAAGCTTACTAGAAACAAGATTATTAGAGCAAAGGCGCTATCCACTTCGATAAGCAATTCTGCGTTCGGTGGACCGAATAACAGCCATGCGTTGCGTGCATCCGCGCGCGGGCGTTGCTCTGTTCAAGCCACCGATGTTATCCACACGGATAGCGCCTTTGCTCTATTGTTGAAAGCTGGCAGTTCAGTTTGTACTTTTCCCAGGAGTTTCTTTTTAAAAAAATAAACGAACTATTTTGAATTCGGTCGATTTTGACGACAGCATGCGAAACTATGCCGAATTCGGAAAAGCTTTCCATGCATGTTTTCGTAGATGCAGACAGAACATTCTTAACAAAATATAGCGCACTCATTGTATTATGGTTAACGCAGCTGCGCATTTATTCTTTACACTTGTAAAGTTTACACTCGTATGCTTTAGAGTTCAGAGACGACAGAATACATACCCGCTTGGTCTGTTTTCGATGGCTCGCCCAGATCATGTTTTAAACGAAACTGCAGACGAGCGCAGCCGGTTTACCTTACAGCGCCACCCACCTTTCGATCTTGATTATCATCCTCTTTCCTGAAAGCAGAAGCAAATGCATAATTTTAGTTGTTTTAAGCATTATCACAAAGTATGGCTTATAATTAGAATCTGAAACCACGTGAAATCAGATTCCTGAAAATGTGCGGTGATCGAGAAGGTCGACGGAACTAATTGTAAGCCTGTGATTAAAGGTATACAGTATGTACTGTCAGTGTATGTACAGTATGTCCTGTATGTACTACTGTAAGAGACTGGTGAAAACCGCACATACAAAGCAAAAGCTGCATGTGTATGTGTGGCGCTGCGGCAGATTTTGTTCTTCGAAGGGTGTCGATACTTCTGTTTTAGATGCCGATAGCTGTGTCAACCAGTCAACCTTGGCTTTCTGTTTTCTGCCGTTGTAATCAAGCGTTTTATGGCTGAAGACGCTCGGAATCAGTTAACGTTATGTAGTGCTGTTCCCGACAAAGCGAGTCTTGATAAAACGTAACCAGCGCATCCGAATGCTGTATACGTAGCTGCTGCACCCCATCGTGCGATAGATTAAAATTAATTGCTAGCCAGGAAACGCGTTTCGCGATAAGTAACGTACTTCTTCGAGGTATTTAGCTAGGTGAACAGCTGTACACAGTACAGTTACAGTGTTCAACCTACATTTGATTGCGCAACAACAACAAACTTTATTCCTCTGGCTATTTCCGTCCAGTAGGTGTCATGCAGAACATTACGGTACAAACACAAGCCGAACAGTTCATATAATGCCGAAAATAAATACCCTATCACGCTAAGTCAGTTCGCTGATGTTACATTGTGCAATTTTAAAAAAAAATACAATAAAAGTGGAAGGTGAGGAAGAAACCGTCCGTTACAATGCAGCCATTATAGGCAATTGAACTGAAAAAGGGATTTCTACTTTCTGGTGCTGTGGTTATTGATTTCCTCGTAGCAGTGCTTTTTATTTCTGTCGTTTTAACAATTATCGAAGCGTATATATGAATATGCGTATATGTAAACATGCCATCATTATGTTTTTTAGCAGTGGTCGAACCTTATTTATAAGGCCTTACAACAGGAAAGAGTCTTGCGGACTAACCATTGGGATTTTCTGGACCTTTTGAGCTTTGTAAATTTGTTTTAATTTCGGAAAAGTAAATGAAACGAACGTACTCGCAATGGGAATCGATTCAATCTAACCCACAATTACAATCGTGAGGCGAGATATGTTTGGTGTAGAAGCCGGATTACAGCCGTTCTTCTGTGCATGGTGTACAAGAATCTGATAGCAACTGCCGTTCAGCTCAGTGTTCAGTAGCCCAGTAAGAGTTACAGTGCGCCGTGTACGGAGGGTCACCACAAAAACAAACACTTCTATTTCTGTCTAGGAAGTACTTCTATTCCAGTTAAAGAAAACTAATTTTATTATTCAAGCAATCATAAGATACCATTCAGCGGCCACATGTTTTTGCATGACGTCAGTTATGTACTGATATATTAGTCTTTGACACAGTTTATGACGGAAATGACGGACGCATATAACTTTCATCATAATAAGAGATGTTTTGCGAACTGTACCTTATGCTTGAACTGCAGCTGGAACTGACTTTATTGGCAATGTGCTTAACATAACCTTCGAATTGCTCTTCGTGTTCTAACAGTTTTATGAGTGACTCCCACTGTGATGGCTTCTTGTCCTGATTGGCATTTTCGTCCAGGAACCAGAGTACTGCATTCAGCTCATCTTTGTTATCAAGCACGCGGATTATCTTTTGGCGCACTTTTCCTTCCACTTCCCTCTTTGATTCAACTGGCTCAGCAATGTTTTCTCTTGTCGACATCTTCTGGGTGCTCTCTTTCACATTTTGCTAGGATTATGCTGCAGTCACACTTAGGTTTAAATCATTAATGTACGCGCACAGACCAGCAAGACCGTTTAAATATCAAATAATTGCACTAGATTTGAGAAACTTATCGTCAAACGATTACTGGCAAGTGTCTGAGATATGGAACCACAGTAAGCAGGTCAGCTGGCGTTTTGGTTTGATGCTAACTCACACATGCAGCTTGGTAAACAAAGTCCATACGTGCAGAGCTAATAGCTCTTTCACAATTTTGCCTGAACGTAGTGTAACCGACAATATTGCCCGCCTCCGCAAATGCCCGCCCAGATCGGCAATATTCGAGCTAGACCTTGCGTAACGTATAGTTCAAACCTTCGTACCGATGTATGATGTCGTAAGTTCTAGTTTCTAGGTTTCCTTACCAATCGGACCGATACCGCGGGCATACTCGATGCTGTGCGGTAGAGCGGGTTGCAGTAGATGTCTCGAAATTAATATACTCTGCACGTTTTAGGAAAGTGTTAAAACACAAAAGAGTCGTCCTGTATCGAGCAGGCTGTACATTTAATTATCTGCCCACTCAGCCCCACCGCTCGACAGAGAACGGAGGTGTAATGAATCTGTTATGGCTGGTACGGTACTGTAACTGAGCATAATAAATTTTGGCGTTTTACTTAGTTAAGATTTTAATGCCAGTTAACTGAGATATTTGTTGTTTTGCAGGTGAGGAAGACCAAATTCAACAATACAATTTCTTGTCCTTCTGCTGTTACGGATTCGGTTTCATTTTCCTAATGTATATCTCGACGAAAATGAGCTTTTTCAATACCGGTGACCAAGGTACTTCAAAAAAGCCCAGAACCGACATAAAGCAATCTAAACTAATTCCACACCTGGACAGCAGCATATTCAACGTGGCCGTGGTTGGCCGTCAGCACGTCGGTAAGTCTTCACTCATCCGTTGCCTGCAGACGCTTTACACATCCGTGGAGAGCGACCCGTCAGCGAATGATCGAGCGGACATAATACCCATCATGCTGAAGAATAGCTTTGCCCTTTGGGAGCTTCCTCCACTTGGACTGAGCGGAGCCACCGGGAACACGTTTTATCAGGACAACGCGGTTTATTTGTTTGACCTTGTGATTCTGCTGATAGGGAACAGATTCCGCGAATACGAAGCAGCCATCATTACAGATGCCGCTAAAGACGGGAAGCAGCTCATTATTATTCAAACAATTGCCGGTAGCACAGACGGTAGTTCAGCCGCCGCAAACTGCGAGGTTGCAGATGGATTAGTCCAAGATATCGATAGCTATTTACACCGCAACCACCTGAAAGATGTTTGTGTGTTTCTGCTGGATCCCACCGCTGTATTTGCTCAAGACGCGACACCTCAAGCCATGCATCTTGTGCAGACCTGTGAAAAATATTACGCACTAACTCTACAGGCCAAGCATGCCCCTAATACTCGTGAACCAAGTGATTGTGGTGCCCAGAATCAGTTGTGCACAAGAGAAACCAAGACGAGTTTTAAGCAACTGTTCAACTGCTTTGGAACAAAAGAATAACGGAAATCTGCATAAGCATTAACAGCATTCTCGAAGCAGAACGTTTTACTTTTTTTTAATGCGGTGCAAGCTTGGCATGCTGACGATTCTGTTGACAGTCTGATACCATTTCACATATTTTCGTAATAATTACCTCAGTCAGATATCGGTATCTTCGTCCGCGTTCATTTGGTCCCCTCTGGCATGATTTTATGTATGGGTTTTATTTTACAAGGTACAGTAAAATTTAATGATATATGGAATGAAGAGTAAAATGTGTAGCAAAGGATCACGATGAACAAAAACCTGACCAAACATATTCTATATATTTCTGCTAATAAAACATCGTAATGTCAAGTTCGCTGTACAGTTCGCTGTAAGTAAATTAAATAATTTTTCGTGGAATGCAACTAACAACGCCACACAGCATTTTACATATCCGTCGCATTTCTGTGGTTCTAAGAGTTACCGAAATTAGTCTTATAGACTATTAAATTTTGTTCATACACGTAAACATTTTTCAATGTGTTTTTCGCATAAACACGCCACGTTCACCAATAAAATCCACATAATTTTGTGAGTATAGTGAATTTTTTGTATACCGGTCACTATAAATGGTAAGAAGTTATGAACGTGTGGATTTACTTAACATAGCGGTCAACGGATGATCCGTAGATCGTTATCTTGCCTCAAAGATCACCCGTAGATGGCTAAGTTAAGTAAATCCACACATTCATAACTTTGAAAATTCATAACTTCTTACCATTTGTAGTGGCCGGTACATAAAAATTCACTATACTTACAAAATTATGTAGATATTACTGGTGTATGTGGCGCATTTATGCGAGAAACACATTGAAAAATGTTTACTTGTTAGTGGCAGAAAAGGTACCGGAAAGGTAAAGGTAAGTGTTCCTGAATACAGCACAGCACCTCTGGAGCCAAGTTCAAAGCGTCCTTTTACAGATTTATTGTTAGAGTGGATATACAAAATTCTTTTGAGTATGTGCTTCTACCATATGCCGCTCACTACTGTGGCCTTCGAGAGACGCTAAGGTGACTTGAATGAATAGGAAACAATGTTTTGTGCCATTGTTTTCTGTGAGAATATTATTTGACCCTGAAAACTTTATATTTATTTTGGTGACATTCAGTAGTTGCCGAAAAAATAGTTTTTTCAGTTTTTCCAAATTAGATGTGGTTCGACAATGTGCATTCCGGCATGAAAGCGGAACTTAGTCCTACTAACTATGACACCGACCGAGTTGTGTTCCTTTGAACTTAGCTTTCGAATATCTCACATGACTTGTATAGGTGGAACGATTGCTTTGTCCATGTGTGTCCCTCGGATGCGCTGCGGCAAGTAGAATTGCAAACCAAGCAAGCATAAGGCGCCAGGCGTAAGTACTGAAGGCGCAATTGTCAAGAGCGAAAACAATGCTGGCGCCGACCAAAGGTGTGCAGTTTATGACTTTGAAGCGTCATGAGTTATGACCTTTATTGCTGTATCACGTACCTAAGTGCAAACATCGTTATCTTTTGAACCTGAATGAGCTGGGTTCAGTCGTCATGTGATTTATTTGGACGCATCAATTTCGTATGATATTCTACAGTACAGTACCATAAAGCCATAACTCACAATGTTGGCTTCGAGCACCAACAAAGACAAAAACAGGAAATGTAAAGATCAGCACTGCCCGTTCGTCGCCACCTTTCAGACTGCTTTGCACTTGGCCAAATAAGCTGAATCCAGAAAATCTGGTAAACAAGATATGAGTTAGTTTGGCTTATCTTATTTACCAAGTCAGTCAAAGCGCTGCGTGACCTTCGTGGCAAGGGCAAACAAAGCCAGCAAATAACCTCTAATTGGTTTCAGAATTATGTATGTACTATTACAGCAATTAAAATGCTACAGCATCAGCGCAGAATAAAACAGTTGCGCGAAATGAAATAATCTCTTATTGAATACCTCGGTTTTCCACCCCAACTAATCGTGCTTAATAACATCATTGCTAATTCTGCCGTTTCCTAAACTCCCTAACGAAGATTTTACGCCGACTAAAAAGGACGTTCGTTACCGTTAACTGGGAAAGCCGTATAAGTTCACTTGTTTGATACAACGAGTGCAGTATTGTCTGTGATAAGCAGTGTGAAGTTCAAATAGTTATTACCAAAACAGGTAGTAAATTTTGGTATTATTATTAACTTGAGCTGTGCAGTTTAAAAGTGAAATTGAATGAACTGTTGAATCTCTCGATAGATGTAATAATGCTAACAAATGCAACGATAAAAACGTCCCCCTGATAGCAGGACATATTTTTGGTAGCGTTTAAAACATGTATTTTGTTTGACTGCACCCAAGCAGTAGCTATTTTTCTATTATTATTATTACTTCACAATATCAGGCAACCAGTTAGGGACTTTAAGTCTCGCCGAAATATTTAACATACTTAGTGTCGCTAGCAATCGTTTTCTAGCCGTAGAAACTCGTCAAATGATTACCAAACTAATTAACAACCAACTCCATGAAATCCACATTAGAACTACAGAAACTGCATTTCTTCAACCATAATAAACTAGCGGCATCCAAAAATGAACTAAAGCTGTGCAAAAATTAGCGTTCGTAATGAGGTAGTTCTGTTTACAGTGATGACCGTAATATCGTTCGCCGCTTTCGCATGAAATATGTTATGTAATCATAGTGAAACTGAAGAGGGCCGTTTTGATACAGCTACTGACATAACTTCAATATACTGTTCGATATATACTCGTACATTGTATATCAAAGCTACGTACGTTCGTACACCAAACTAGAACAGCAAAATCTTTATAAACCTCAACAATCATGACCTGATTGATGCATTCTGAAACTGCATTACCGCTCATGTATTCGGCATTCCGGTAGCGTGTTTCTCTGGTTCGATGACTATTTTTTCCTGATAGTTATAGCAGTCTACGAAAAACTATCTGTAACATGGGCAACAACGCATCGAAGCCAGGACCCTCACAGCTGACGAGCGGTGAAATAACAAGCCTGCGGAAGGCACTAGGCATGGACTGCGTAAATTTCTACAACTTCGGTGTATGCGGCGAGACGGGCACGGGAAAGTCTTCTCTGATTAACGGCGTATGCGGGATCTCAGACAAGGACCCACGTGCTGCTCCAGTTAGCCATCGTGGTGTGGAAACCAAGAAGGCCCGAGCGTTTCAGCCGGAAAAGTTTAAACACGCAGTGGTCTGGGATCTTCCCGGTACCAATCATCCAGACCATCCACTGGACACATATTTTCCAGACCAAAGGCTTGGTGCGTTTGACCTTTTGATAATTGTCAGCGACACGGACCGGTTTACAGAGGCCGACAGCAAGCTCGCAAAACGTGCGCAGGTTGCGGGTGTGCCGGTTGTTTTTGTGAGGACAAAGGTCGATATTGCCATTGACGAGGTATACAAGAGAGCTCGCAGGGAGAATTCCGAAAGTGTCGCCCTTACCAAAGAAGAAGTCGCCGAACAAGTACGGGGCGAGATTTACGATGCCATAGTTCAAGAGCTGCAAAAGATTGGAATGGCGAATGTGGCGCTTTTCATCCTGTCAGCTTATGCGTTCGACGAAAAGGACCCGGAATCCTATCCACCTCTAGATAAAAAGTTGTTTCTCGAAAGAATCAGAGCCCTGGCGAGGTCACGCCGCCCGACATAATTAACTGCACTTTCTTTGTTGACTATTAGAATATACGTGGCATTATTATTATTATTATTATTATCGCACAAGAGCGGATAACCCGGCATTCCGGGACTTGAACATCCGGTCGAAAAAG